>JAXQQM020079036.1:0-158532 GCA_034641835.2 Pinus albicaulis
ATATGTTACGTATGTATGTAATGCAACAGCCAATTAGGTGGGAAGAATATCTGCACCTAGTGGAGTTTGCATACAATAGTAGATATCAGGAATCCCTTAAGATGAGTCTGTTCAAAGCATTATACGGACGACAATGCAGAACTCCTATTAATTGGAGTAGCCCAGAAACCAAGTTGATGCTTGGGCCGGAAATGCTAGGTGAAATGGAGTCAGAAGTGAATAAGATCCAACAAAATTTGAAGGCAGCTTAGGATAGACAAAAATTGTATGCAAATAAGAAAAGGATTTACCGTGAGTTTGAGGTGGGACACCATGTGTACATAAGGATCAAACCAAAGAAAAACACTTTAAGGTGGCCCTCTTGTGCCAAGTTGGCTCCCAGTTTTTGTGGCCCTTTCCAAATATTGGAAAGGGTAGGACCCGTGGCTTACTGATTGGCCTTGCCCAGTCATATCTATGTACACAACTTCTTTCATGTATCGTTATTAAAACGATACATACATGACCCAAAGCATGTAATTCATTGGCAGAGTATTCAGGTAGGATATGAATACAACACTTGATTAGAAATGCTAAAGATTATGAGAAAATTAATTCAAGTTTTTTGATTGTAGGTCGAACCAGACGACGAGTTTCTGGTCGAGCCTCATTTTATAATCGATCGGAGAGAAATCATGCTCCAGAAACGAGCCATCACCAAGGGTAAGGTGCAGTTGAAGCGCTTTGGCCTAGACGAAGCTACTTGGGAGGATGAAGGTTTTGTTCGGGAAGCTTACCTGGAACAATTTGCTAGAGCAGAATGAGAACACCGAGGATGATGTTCACTTCCAGGGGGGGAAGTTTTAATAACTGGCTTAGATGCTAACTGATGATTAAGTTATATTGTTAAGACATTTATTGTTATTTGTTTTTAAAAAAATACATTATGAGCATAAATTAATTTTGATTAAATATAATTAATTATGGAAGTGATTTCCATAAAAGAATAATAGACTGATGGTAAAAAAAAAGTTAATTCAAGAACTGAAAGTTAGTTGAACAGAATCAGTTCAAACAGTTACCCCAACCTTTGAGGATAAAGGTATATCCCAGTGAGGAAGGGGGGTTTTGTTCAATAACTGGAGAAGGAAACTTAGAGAGAAGAATTCTCGAGCTGGTGGTAACCAGTGGAATACTCTGGTTTCTAATAAATTGTCTAGATTAGAGAATGGACCAAAACATCCTGAGGTCTTTTCCAATATTTCTGTCAACTCACATAGCTCAGACTTGGAGCACAAGGGAGAGACGAGGATGTGATTTCCTCTCTCGAGGTAGGGAGGAACAGCATCAGTCAGGAAATTAAGAGACAGTTAAGTTTCTTTTCTGTCATTGGGAAATCCAGTTTGTTTATGAATCATATTACCAGTTTATGTGTTACAATAAGGAAAGATGTTTTTATCAAGAATTTGATGCATTATTAAAGTTGTAAGGCAGAGAACTGTTAACACAGAACCCTCGAGATGGAGGCTCTGTGTTGGTTGTTCTGCAACCTATGATAAAACGCGGACAGAAATGGTTCGACCATCTATCTTATTAAAAACAATAGAAGTAAGGTAAGATAGAATTCCTTAAGTTAAAAAAGGTGTTCTGTAAATAACTAGAAAACAGGTTTTGAACGTATAGGAAATTGTACATTACAGATTGCCAGAGCTGAACATAGTTAAATATACTATTAAAGAAGAAATTGTAAATTGTATTCTTTGATGAACAAATAAAAAATTATGAACTAAGTGACAGAAAACAAGACTTAAAATTATATTCTCCATTTCATACTTCGAACTAAATTCTTTTGGATAGAATACAAGAAGTCAAATTGAATAACTGTATGGAAAAGTAATTATGTACTGCAGAATCTAACTCTGAAAACTAAACAGTAGACTATTCTAAAAAATACTCTATTTCATTTCTTATGCCAGAGAAAAGTCAAAAATGTGGTTATGAATATTTTATAAGAAAAAGTCTCTGTACGTATTATAAAACTCCAAAGATAATATTATCAACACAGTAAACTTGAACTATTCATACACTTAGAGAAAATACAATGTATAACTGGTGAGTCGACTACACAATTGAGTCTTGTACAACATTCAAGTATAGATAAAGAAGCGTAGAATCAATTGTTTAAACTTTATAATCCAAAACAGAGTTCAGACATTTAAAAAAAAAATAAGAAGGTGCCTGCTATACACAACACTGGAAATTTCTTTACATAGTCTACAAACAAACTAGTGAATGGTGGGCAAAGCCGCGCCATAAGCATGTCTATGCAGCATGCACAACTCGGGCATAGCTGACGAGTGATATTCACGATTATAGTAAACAATACAGGACGAGAAGTTCTATGGTGATCCAAGATCCAAGTCAAGGGTTCGGACTATCGTGCTCAATGCCATAACTAAAGGGGGTACCTATTAGCAGGAACGGAAGTAGTTAGCCGAGGCACCAAACTGAGTTTATCCAGAAATAAACCAATACAAAGTCATTCCAGTCGAGGTTACCTACATGAATAGGTAGGCAAATGTTAAACACTTCCTCAAACCCTAGTATGCTGGAAAGAAAACCATTTGAAAACCCGAAACCTTACAGACTTACTTATAACAGTTTTTGTCGAAGTGTCAGGCGCCCTAACCTGTAAGTAGAGCACTAATACTCAATGGTTAGTAGAACTATAAAATGAGAAGGTTAGACCAAGCAAAAACCATTGTAATTGATTGCAAATGGACAAGGGTTCTCACCGTTCCACCGTTTCAGTAGCAGGGTGTGAAGAGGACTTCCAGTTGGAGGAAGGAAATAATCAAACATTAAGAACCTAGATAAGAGGCATACCCAAATTAGATGCAGAAAGAGATGGAAATTAGCATTAAAAGAGAAGCATGAAGCATAATAACCTTGCATTATATTTATGGAAACAAAACTCTAAAATCAGTGAATGTTCTTCCAACAAATTTACATAGTATCATCAGACTCTTATAGAGGAAGAAATCGAAGGCAGTGTCTGTAGCGCTGTAGAGAAAACTGGATAGGATTGTTGCAGAGATAGAATCTCCTCTTGAGGAGAGAAATGCCGAAAGACCCCAGAAACGGTTAAGGCAATAAGGTCATTAACCTGTAACCCTAGAACAGTTACACCGTTGGATTATGGGTATGATAGACCT
Organism: Pinus albicaulis; assembly: GCA_034641835.2. Taxonomy (NCBI): domain Eukaryota; kingdom Viridiplantae; phylum Streptophyta; class Pinopsida; order Pinales; family Pinaceae; genus Pinus; species Pinus albicaulis. Next base: position 3,195 of record JAXQQM020079036.1, read on the forward strand.
AGGGAGGAGAGACTTCCAGATGTCACCATAAGTAATGGCTAGCACGGAGGCGGATTAATCGATGACTAAATTAAATTCAAACTTCATATTATAGATGTACCATGCCGAAATAAAACTAATTATTTAATCAGAAGTTAGATCACCATGAATGGGGGTACAGGGTAAAATTTTAAAGTGATTTGAAAGCTTCTATCTAGAACCTCATAAGACAGGAGAAACGTAAGTGTAACCTTAGTCTTTAGACTATGGTTTATATTTAATAAAATAATTCTTGCTAACATAGTAACACTTCGTAAGTGGAACATTAATATGTATATTAATGTTAAGTGGTTTAATTATGTGTGTTCTATGGTTAAGAGTTTAGTAAATTGTATTTAAATGTTAAATGACGAACATGCGTATGTGATTTTAATGAGATGTAAGTGTTGAAAAGTAAAAAATAATTTATGAGTATAACGATGGTTGTTACACTTATTTTCCTTCTTCGCTCTGTTATCTGTTTAATAAGAAAGAAGTCATACTTTGGATCTCCTCGATTATGAATCATGGGTCATGTCTCAGTTGTATTACTAAATTTCCTAAATTAATTCTATGTTTGCACAAGGAACTCATTAATATTTAACAATTCCTAGAATGATTTAATTATCATAATTGATTAAAATACATTCGTTGTCATTCGACCTAGAAAGCTTCACCACCTCTAAGCGTTCGCTTTGAGCTGCAACATCCATGGATGTTGGCGGGGGTGCCGACCCTCCTCCCCCCCAGCCAAATCTCGTGGCCTTTAAGAAACTCGTTGCCGGATCTTCAAAAAGACCCCTTCCAGAGACTCAGTAGAAGTTTGTCAAAAAACTAGATTTCATCCCCTCAGTAGAGTTACCAGTGGATGAAACTTGTAGATCAGCCCTAACTGTAGGAAATAGATGCCTCATTGGCCAGTTTATAGGCCTCTGGCCTTCCCCCAAATTTGTGGAGGCGTGGGTTCAAAGGAACTGGTCGTCGCTTATCTCTGAAGGGATCAAGAGACATTTTCTAGGGAAAGGGTACTTTGTTTTCGTCTTCAAAAATGTTGAAGACAAAAATCTCATCTTCAAAAACGGCACATATTTCATGGGGCCACAATGGTTATATCTGAATAAATGGACTCCTGACTTCGATCCAACTCAATACGTGCCCTCCGCAGTGTTAGTATGGGTACGCCTCCCACATCTTCCTCTGCATTGCTGGAATCATAATCCTTGCAAACCATCGGCAACTCGCTCAGAAAGTATATAGATGAAGCAGTAAGAAAATACCAGTACTCTTGTGCGCGGATCTGTGTGGAGGTGGATCTAGAGGTAGGGTTATCGGAATCAATAAAATTAACCGTCACAGTCTAGACGCACATTCAGGAATTATACTATGAACAATTACCATTCAAGTGTTGAAATTTCCACGGATATGGCCACTTCGCAAGGCACTGCAATAAGAATATTGCAGAGGAAAGTGAAAACATGAAAGCATATCAATGGACTAAAGTGCAGAAAGCAGGGACAGCAAAACCTCGAGGCAAAGGTCCAACAAAATAGAGCACATCCACGCCTCTGGGACAAGACCAAGGAGATGGGATCAACATTCCTACACCAATAGAAGGAAATCAAACCACAAATATATCTAAAGAAGTAGCAGCAGTAGAAACAAACAAACATAGCAGCAAGCAACCGAAGCCCCCCTCCAATGGAAAAGAAAATGAGGAACAAGGGCAGAAAGTAGCAATCCTTGAAGTCTCCTCCTCCCCTTCATATGCGATATAAACGAGAAAAAAAATTATTGGTCTAGCTCTAGAGGATAGAATCCTCGAAATGCACTAAAAAATCAGGAAGAAATTTTTGTAGAGAATAAATGGAGGAAGAAGTAGAAAGACAAAAGACCCAAGGAATCCAACCTACAATAGAAATGTCAATCGGAAGGAGCACCAGAACAAGGCCCCTCAAGGGAGGAGCTCCTTCAACCCCCAATAGCAAGTAATGAGAATCGTCTCTTGGAATTGTAGAGGACTGGGAAACCCATCAAAAATCAAAGCAGTCAAGTACCTCATGAAATCAGAACCAGCAGATATCCTCTTGCTCCAAGAGACAAAAATCAAAGGGGAAGCCCTTCTAGAGATCAGTAAAAATAAATGGCAAAATAACGCAGGGAAAGCAGTAAGTGTAAGGGGATCCTTAGGAGGAATAACCAGCCTCTAGAAGGAATATCAATTCAGGCTTTTTAGCTCCTTCGACACTCAGCACTGGAGCTACACTAAGTTAAAACACATAGCAAGTAAGTTAACCCTCACTCTCTTCAATTTATATGTTCCAGTAATGTATGCAGAAAAGAAAGAGTGTTGGAAATCATTAAATGAATTCCTGGAAATGCACTCCCCAAATAATATTATCATAGATGGAGACCTCAATATAGTGATGAATGCAAAAGAAAAAAGAGGAGGCAGAAGTAGTAAAGATCAAATGATACATGTGGTAGAACATATAATGATGCAGTGGGATTTAATGGACTTTAAACCAAAGAAAGGGCTATATACATGGACCAATAATAGGACAGGGGAGGATCACATCTCGGCCAGATTGGACAGGTTCTTAGTACATAGCAATATGTTGTTGGAAAGAAGGCTCATCTCTTCAACCATTCTCCCCAAACTCACCTCGGACCACAAACCCATCCTACTTTTGTTGGAAGAGGAAGAAAAATTGGGTCCTATCCCATTTAGATTTAGTCCTTTATGGAGTGGAAAAAGCGGATTTGTTGAGACAGTCCAAAAGGCTTGGTCCACCACTGTCAGTGGCTCCCCCAGCTATGTGTGGGAACAAAGACTAAAACATACAAAAAAGGCCCTCGAGGAATGGAGCAAACTACCAACAATTACTCTCAATAGCCAAAGAAAGGAAGCATTGCAACAACTGGGAAATATTCAAAGTGAAATGGACATCATAGATATAACAAAAATATAATTGGATAGAGAGAAAACTTCTCAATGCAACTCCTTCCGAGCCTTTCGGAATGAAGAAGAATACTGGAGGTTAAGAATCATTACCTTTGGCTAGATTTCCATTACGAGGAACACACATCTTACTTTCAGCGACGGTACGAGCCCGCCTTTCCCACAACCCGCATCTCGAGATCACGAGCACGAAGGACGTTTTGCAAATGTATAGATCAAATTAAAGTTGTAACACAGCCCTCATGAAACAAATCAATGAAGAAGATATCAGCAAAATCATTTGTTCCATGGAACCATATAAAGCTCCCGAGCCGGATGGGTTCACAATTCACTTTTATAGGATATGCTAGGATATAATCAAAGTATACCTAGTTAGGATGATCAAAGGATTCCTTCAAAAAGCAAAAATGGGGGGCAGCACCAACTCTACTTTTTTAGCACTAATACCAAAAGAATCAAACCCCGATTCCTTTGATAGGTTTAGGCCTATCTCTCTTTGCAACGCCTCTTATAAGATTATCAAAAAACTCCTTGCCAACAGAATAAAGCCGCTTCTTGGCAGCCTCATTTCCAATTCGCAAGGAGGCTTTGTTGAAGGAAGACACATACTGGATAATGTAATCCAAGTACAGGAAACCATGCACTCTGCCGATATTAGAAAAGAGAAAGGCATGTTGGTCAAGTTGGATATGGCCAACGCTTTCGACAGGGTAAACTTGTCCTTCCTCTATAAAGTTCTACTATCCTTCAGATTCTCACAATAATTTGTCAATTTGATTCAAGCATGCACCAGCAGACCCTAGATTGCTCCCTTGGTAAATGGGAGGCCATCTAGTTACTTCCAAGAAATAAGGGGGCTGAGGCAAGGATGCCCCCTATCTCCTTTCCTATACATACTCTTGGCAAATACTCTTAGCAGAAAACTAGAGAAGGATAAGGAAGATGGAATAGTTCCAGGATTGAGAATAAAGAAGGAGCTAGACCCAATAAATCACGCTCTTTTTTCAAATGACTCCCTCACGTTGGGAGGAGCTTCCTGTAGAATAGCTTTAGCATTCAAAGCCACCCTCCAAAATTACTGCAGAGTTTTTGGATCATTCATTAACAAAACGAAAAGCATTGTCTATAGTTTGAATGTGGAAGAGATTGAGATACAGAAAGTAGCTAGAATCCTGGGATTTAATGGACACTCTAGTTGGGATAAGATAAGTTATCTCGGCTTGCCTCTCACACTGGGTATTAACAGATCCACTCTGTGGGAGGGAGTGTTGTCTAAAATCAAAGGAAAAATTGATGCCTGGGGAGGGTAGTGGCTAACACACGGAGGCAAGTTAACTTTGATTAAATCGGTCCTCTCATCGCTCCCGATCTACCAAGCTTCATATCTCTTGGCCCCCAAATTGATCTCTGGGCACATAAACAAGCTCATGCGGGATTTCCTGTGGCACGGTAGAAGAGGAAACCAACACAAAATGCACCTGGTAAAATGGGATACAGCCAAACGTCTTAAGTGTGAGGGCGGTCTCCAAATCAGAGATTTGTACCATGCCAACGTTTCACTGGGCTGCAAGTTACAGTGGAAGATGCATATCGATCCAGCACATCCAGAAAGTTGCACCCTTAGGCACAAATATGTCCCAGCAATTGCATTAAGGAATCTACAGGAAACCAGCAGCAGAAAGAGCATGCAATTGTGGAGCCTATGCAAAAAGGGAATCCAATTCTTTTGTCAGTAACTTTATCGAATTCCAGGAAATGGCAGAAGAGTAAAAATTTGGATAGATAAAATAATGGGCGACACTCCTTTGGAATCTAACGCCATCCTTGGGGAAATCCGCGAATTGCTGAAGAGCAGAGGCATTAAAACACTATATGACATCTCCGATTGGGATGATGCTGGAAATTGGGCTGCCTGGAAAATCATCAATGTCCCAGATCACCTCATTCAACAAGCAGAAATGCTCAAGGTCAAGCTCAAGGATGTCGCCCCAGTGCACAAAAATGTCGAAGATAAGTGGGGATGGGGACTCTCTGGAATTTATTCTTCTGCAAAGGGATACGCCCTACTGCAACCACAGCGAGAAATCCATCTACCTGTAAGTGTTTGGGCTCTGGTATGGGATAAAATGGCATTTCCAAAAATAAATTCTTTTTTTTTGGACACTTATGCACAAAAAATTATTGACAGGTGAAAATTTACTAAAGAGATGAATAACTGGCCCGCATAGATGTGCACTTTTCCGTCAAGCATTAGAAACCATTGACCATCCGTTCATGGAATTTCCCTTTGCTAATAAATTCTAGACTCTCACTCTCCTCGGTCTCAACATTGATGTCCCCTTCAAAATCTTATTACTTGATCTATACCAAACATGGAAGGACTGATACCCTCTCACCCTCAATAACAAATCCCTCTGGGCATGGTTCTGGATCACCATCCCCAAGTATGTATGTTGGAAACTTTGGCTCGCCAGGAATGAATAGATTTTCAACAATACAGCCTGGACTCCCATCAATTTAGTTGCTAAAGAAAAAGGCCTATTAATCGAAACTTTGAGTACCTAAGTCCTTAAACATGAATCTTCATTGAATCCTGAGGAAAAAATATGGTTCGAGACCTATGTATTTTGTCACAAGAATCAAAGCATAGCAAAACCTCAACACAACTTAGAGTGGAGGATAAGAGACAAGGATGAAATCTTCCAAAGCTGGTGGAGGAAGCAAGAAACAGTAACAATCTTCTTTGATGGAGCCTCCAAGGGAAACCCTGGGACAACGGGTGCTGGGGGCCTTCTATATGCTCCGAATGGTTACACAAGAGAAACCTTCTGCTGGGGTCTGGGTTAGCAAACTAACAATCAAGAAGAAATGTTGACTTTGATAAAAGCATGCCAAATTGCCAAAGAAAGAGGATACAAGGAACTGCAAGTATTCGGAGACTCTGAGATATTGATAAAAAAAGATATACTTGAAAGGAAAGTTCAATGACGCTAGGATAAATAAGAATCTACAAAGGCTAAGATATATCCTACAAGAATTCACCTCCTTCAAATTTTTTCACATACTAAGAGAGTCAAATAAAGAAGCTGACACTTATGCCAACAAAGGTTCAAGGAGAGCTCAGTATAAATGATGGAACACCAGTTCAAAGTTGCATACCATAAATGTAATCCAGCTTGTAAGAGGGACATGTTAGTAGTTTGTACTTATGGTTGTTCAGGCCTTGGCCCAACCTGATTTTCACCATCAATAAAATTATATAACCATTCTAGTTAAAAATAAAAAATAAAAATTAAGAATGTTCCAAATAATTAAAATGGAAGAAGAAAGAGAAAAGGCTAAAATGGTACATAGCCATCATCAATAATTGGTCAAAACTTCTTTTGATTCAAATACAGTCAAGGATAAACAATTTGAGATCAGAGATTTAGTATTGAGATGGGATAAAGTGCATGAAGATATAGGAAAACATACTAAATTTCAAAAACTATGGCTTGGTCCTTTTCAAATAATTGAAAAAATAGGTCCATCAACTTTCATTTTGCAAGATTTATAAGGGAAGAAGGAAACTCTTCCGGTTAATGGACTTGTCCTTAAAAAATATTTTTCTTAAAGAACAACAGTTTTTTTGTATAAATATGTATATAGGTTAATTCGAATAAGTGAGTTTTTGCAATATTACGCAAGAGGTGAAACACTTCGTATTTATTAAATAACATGAAAGTATTAATCCTTAGAGGTACAAACAAGGAAATAAAAAATAAATTGAATTCTCTATTTCTTTAGAAAATTTTGATTTAAATAGCCAATAGAAAGAAGAATTCTTCCAACCTATGTGAGTTGAAAATTTATTTTGGCATGGATCAAGTTCAAAAAGTTGTTTTTAAAAAGTGAGAAATTTGATTGAAGTAATAGCATCTTTAACTCAAATGGTCATCCAAAAGCTCATAAAGAGTAAAATGACAACCTTCCCATTCATTTATGTATTAGATATTCTTCAGAGTGTAATTCAAAAATAAAAATTAAAAATAAATAAATAAATAAATAAAACTTTAAAGTTGAGATATCTCATCACGAGTAGACTCAGCGTGTTCATAGGAAACTAATAAACTTGACATTATCAATTGGATACCAAACCAAGATAGTGGCTCATGGTCTAAAAACCTTGAGACAAGGGATCTCATCACAAGTCGTCTTGTTCAAATTTATTATAACCAGTGAATGACATTATCATTTCTGGCTACCAAACCAGGATAATGATTTTAAAGTAACAAAAAAGAAAAGGATTCTAAAAAATAATAAAATAAGTTATCATGTTACCTCTGAAGATATTTATTACGTTATGAATGGGATACCAGTTCATTTTTGCTCAAATAGTAACCCTGTCGAGGCTATGAACGCCTGTTGGTAGCAGTGGCTCTACTAGTGACTAATAAGTTTATCTAATAGCCAAGCTTCAAATAAATTTCTACTTATCTTTTCAACTTATTAAAATTTGATTCATTTAAAGAAAAAATTCATTTACAAAAGTATGGGGAAGTTTTTCAAGTAGAACCACGTTATTTAAATTAAAATTTATCTATATCAAAAAACAAATTTCAATTACTTATAAATTTCCTAAAAAAATATCTCTAAGTGTTAAGATTTGTCAGAGATTCTAGATTCATCCATTGTGTCGCCAATTCTTGTAGTATTACAACAACTCCCCATTATCCTAGATAGTAACTTAGAAAGAATAATGGGGACCCCTTGAAATTTTTAGAATTAATATTCAATTCTTAGAAATAAAACTCAAATTAGTAATTTCTTAGGTTAATATTTTAATTTTATTTTTATAAATAAGAAACTCACTAAAAAATGCATAAAAAACGGAAACTTCAAAGCAAAAGCATATAACGGGACAAAAGTTGTGATCAAGCGAATAAGCGAAATACCGAATTGCAAATCCGCGAATAGCCGAAATGCAAAAACACCGAATTTCAAAGTAAGTGAATTCCTGCAGTGCCGAAACACCGAAATTTATTACTTAATAGATACCGATATTGCATCTTTTCAACTAACATATACTGATATCGCATTATGTTTAAAGCTATCATGCAATCGCAATTTCTCATTTCGCAAAGTTCTAAAAAACACTAAAGCATGTCATCTATCAAATTGTTGATGTAATGTCCCGATATAATGACACTTGTCAGAATCATGTGGATCCATACTTTCAAATTTAATGTTTGATCTTGCGAGTTTGCAATCTCTAGGTTTTCAATCAATTTTTAGTTTCATAATTAAATACCGAAAGATTCCCATTATGCATGAATTCAATTGATAATATTATTAACAGTGTTTCGAAGTGACTTGAGCTTATCATCTCTGGTTTCTTTGAACAGGATAATTCTAAAATGCAAGGCATAAAAGTGTGTCATGATTGATTAAAGTATGAAGGCAATCTGCCACCCCGCCACAGTTAGTTATGCGACAAGAGGAGAACAACGAAATGGATCCCTTAATATCAGATACCATATGCAATCCATACGTTGTTTTATCGAGCTTCAGAAGGGTTATACCAACTCTTCGATAATGAGAAACCTCAAGTAATTCCAGATGGGCAAGATGTAGCTAATGATACTTCTTCCAATAATTCATAATCCTGGTTAGACGCAGCTAATTCCTTTCTTCACAAAAATTTTTCTCGTCCCAAAATACTTCCATACACTGACTTAGTGAGATGGGTGTTAGAAAATGTGGATATAAGGGATAGACAATTTGTTACCAAGAACAGAAATGTCATTGGTTCTCTCAAACCAACCGAATTAAAGAAGATGTACAAATTACCAGAGCTGCAGAAGAGATATGACTCACAATTCGTTCAGAAGTTCATGCAAGAGAATGACAATCCTGCAATAGTAATTAAAGAGTGGAGAAATGACCCTAAATAGCATAAGTGTGATGATAAGGGTATTTATTTAGTCACTTCTCTTAAAATTCCTTACTCTCAAATAGTTTCAATGATGTGTCATATGTTTGGGTCTGTAAACACTAGTAAGTTTAAAGAGAATTGTACACCCTTGATAGAAGCAGCCTCTTATGGGTATATCCTAGATTGGGAAACCATTCTTTCTGATAATTTGATTAGACTCATCACAGCCTATAGGGAAAATAGGAATGTTAAAACCAATACAACCTCTCCTTTTTACATGAGCTTTTATATCATGGATGCAGTCTATTTTTCTTGTAAATTCCCCTCCTTTGGATGGAAGTGGATCGAGGAAGTAGTAACCCTCATTTTTTTCCAATTATATTTCTTGTGGTAATCAAAATACCACTCCCATATTTTCAAAATCTGTAATGAAATTATGCTCCCGATCTACCAAGTCATTTTTGAAGTTAAAATCCCTAGAACTACCCCTGAAGCTGGTAAAAGTCTTAAGTATGTAGGTAGGTGGTTTGGTGAAGATTACTTTACATACATCTGTGTTTTTGGAAGCTATGCCCCTCCACATATCCTACCTCTGTACGTACCAGACAAATTATGGCTAAATAAATTTCCTTTCAAACTATTGGCAATGGTTTGAAAAAAGTATTGAAAGATGCTAAAAAGACCATTTGGCTAACTTTCCCTTTTTCATGTGGCTCGTACGCGTTGAACAATTTCAAGCATGCCTGTCTTGAAATTGATCGATTAAAATCATTCAAATTCCCAGTTTTTCCCAATAGAAATTATGATGCCTATGGTGTTGTTAGAGAAATAACAAATCAGGTCAAGCTTCAAGCATTCCCAAGAAATCCTGATAGGTTTGATGATATGTTTGAGTGAGTTTCTGAATTTTCTAAATTTCAACAAATAGCAGAGGAAAGACTCAGCCTTGAAGACCTACTGAGGTTCAAATAATAATGAGAACAAAGAAATTCTCATTTGGTGAAATTTTTGTTCCAAAGACCCGCACCGAAAACAGAAAAGATTGTAGTTTCAACGTCTTCATCTCAGGTACCAATTTCAAAGACATAAATTGCAATATTGAGAAAAATGACAAACTCACCCAAAACTGGGACAAGTTTGAAAAAGTACTATCTACAGTTGATATTTCGACCACTCATGATACTATTCAATTAGATGATGCACTTATTCTTGACACTGTAAATTCAGTAGCTTCTACAGGAGAACCAAGTGCACAGCACATGCCTACTGATAATGATAATTTGAAGAGTCAAGAAGAAAATAAATAAATCTCATTCACTATAGAGGTTTCTACAAAAGGTTTTGAGCAAATTGAAAGCCAAAGAAATAATGATATGGAAGAAAATAGAGAAGCTACATCTTCCTAAGACATGGAAATCATCCTAGCTTTTCCCATTGATGAAATAATCCTCAACATTGAGGAAGTACCTCCATTGGACATATTCTATATTCCAAAACATAAAGTTGTCATGACCAGAACAAAGAAAAGGCGAAGGATGGAGAAATATCCAAAACAAACTCCAAGTGTAACACCAATGCAAGTCCTTTGGAAAGAGACTCAATCAGCTCTAGAGGAAGAACTTCATAAACTGTCTCAATTTGCAGGTGCTTACGCAGATGCAACTATACCACCTGGACAATGAAATTCATTCGATAATTGAAAAGGACTAGAAAATTTCTCGGATGGAACAGTTTTCTTAAATGAAAAAAAAAGATTAAACTAGAGCTCGATTAAATATCACTACTTTTAATGAGAGTTTGAGGGTATTAATCTCAAACTAGGAAATGAGCTCAACAAAAAGGATCGATTGATCCATCGATTCTGACAAAAGAATACAGAAGTTCAGGGAGAATGCTGGAACTCAATGTAGTCAGAAAGGAGACGTAGGAGTTAGAGACATCCTTTGTCGAAGCTGACAAGCAACATCTCATAAAATAAATCAAGTTCGAGAGATAGTTAAAACCGAGATATCAATTATTCTGAGATATCGATGCAAGGACTGCAAGGCGGTTTCTTCCTTATAAGCTGTCTAAGTATATAGATTGGCAGGACATGCATAGGGTAGAGCGACTGATCTCCCTCATCTTGAAGAATCAATCAAAGACATAGTATTTGGAGACTAGGACATTAAAATGAAAAGTGTCGAGTTAGATATTATCAGAGCTAAGAATCTATCTTCCATCAATTCTGAATACATAAAATATTCTCTTTTGAGATTTAGCCTAAGGGTAAAAATGCGAAGTTGGGTTACACTTTTGTGAGAATCGGGGGTGGAAAATTTTTTTTCTCAATAATTCGGCCGAAATATTCGAGAGTTCGGTCGAAATTTCAAAATTTGTTCGACCAAACTCATTCTGCCATTTAAATTAACGAAATACTGACAGCGTGGGCAAACAGATTTTTGGCCAGAGATGGGAAAATCGAAAACAACAAAGTTCGGCAAGACTAGCCCACTATTAGATCGACCAAACTTGTTCTTATAAATGTATCAACCCACAAACCTTAATAGGTTTCTTATGCACATGTGCCTCGCGTCGTGAGGTGTTGCTTTGTTGCTCTGTTTTTTTTTCTCACGTCTGTGAGGTGTTTCTCTATTGCGGTATTTCTCTTTTGCTCTGTGTTGAGGTGGGGTGTCGTAGTTGCACCGCGATGACGAGGTTAGACCTTGCTCTGTTTTTTTTGTAATTTTTTTTGTTGATTTTTTTTGTTTTATTTTAATTTAATTTTTGTTTGTTCGTAGGGAATTTGGTTTGCGTCCTCCATGACATCTTCAGCAATCTCTTGGCTTCGTTCTCGTTGCGGCTTCGTCTATGAATTTTTGCGAATTTTTAGGTATGAAATCCTTCGTTAAACATTAAATGGTTAAACATTTAACAAGAAATTAGATTTATAGAACATAGTAAACTCTAATTTCAAATTTTCATTTCAGATATGTTAGAATGATGACTAATCAGATATGTCAGAATTTTCTATTCTTGCAAAAATTACTTCAATGTCCTTTTATTATCCCAATTACAATTCTACTTTAAATAGCAATCACAGTAACCATTAGATAAATCTTACAAGTAATTGTATATAGAACATAGAAATAAAATGCAGAAGACAAAACAGATAAGGGAAAACCCAATAGATCTTCTTCTTCTTAATAGATATAAATGTTTAGAGAGAGAGATAATCCAATATTTTACAACGATAATGAAATCAAATTCAAGGCTTTGACTTTAAAATTGTCCTAAAAAATCCAAACGACAGTTGACCGAAATATGCTCAGAAACCCAATCGAAACAACCAAGTGTCACCTCTGAAATCTCTTAGGAAACCCGAATTTAAGCCTCTGCAATTTTGGTCAAGAAGTGCATAGTTGAATTGCCTTCAATGTAGGTCAATAGAGGGTCTAAACCTACAATTGATAATCCCAGAGCTTCATTCTTTCAGCCTTCAAGAACTCGCTCAAGATTCCTCTCAAAATATCCTTCTAGAAAAAAGATAATATTTCTTATGCTTGCACAATTATAGTAGTGTTAAAGGGAACAATTTTTTCTTTATATGTATTTGAGGTATGCTACACTCTTACCTATCATATCAGATAGTTTGGATTCTTGAACTTCGTTCATGATATCTATGGTTGCTCACCTTCGTTTAATATTGGGTAAAAGGTCATGGTCTTACCTTAATTTATATTCTAATTCCCTTTCCTAACTTTGATTTTCCTTTTGACCTTGGAGATAAACCCGATCATTAAATATGATAGTCATCCCTTCTAGGGAACTTAGTATGGGTTGCTTAGTGGTTTCCAACCCTTATGATGATGTGAGGTGGTGTTTCAAACATGGGATTAACTTGTGTTTGCATATGATGCTCACGAGCCATGGTTTCTTTTATGGGTTATAGACGGTTTAGTTCTACCTCCTAAGATAAAATTTCTAAAAAACATGAAATATTCCTTAAAGTCAAAATATATCTATACTAAGGATTAATCTTTATACTTATTTCTACCATATAAATTCTAACGATAATTAATCACATATGTGTTAAAGTAGAATATGAAATAAGCCCTTTTTAGACTTAGCTTGGCTCTTAGGTACATAGATGGGTAGGTTTGGGAATGTGGTTCACATGAAAAGTAATAGGGAACGAATTTAGTGGAAACCTTTTATAGGATCAGGACTCAAACAATGAGAGAGATAAAAAACCGTTTATATTCATGTAAAACACATGCATTAACATATAATTGTGATATTTTCCCTTCTTTCCAACTTAGACCATCCTTCTAGAAAAATTCCTTTTAATGAAGTAGATATATCCATAGTGATCCACTGATATTTTTTCACCAACAACTATTCCATTTTGGACTTATATATCTCAAAACTATACTCAGTGAATTTATGCATATATATCTTTAAACTACTCAACTATTTTATTACACCATAGGAATCATTTTGATCTATCTCCCATTTTAATGGGGTCTATCACATTTCGAGAAAAACACATTAGCCATAAAAGTTTCCCATTGAAACCAAAAGTAATTTGATACAAAACATTGCTTTTAACCTTATATAGTTAATTGTTTCAAATAGATTCTTAATCAAATGAAAAATATTCAATGTAAAACACACACACACTAACATATAATTGTGATATTCTCCCTTCTTTCCAACTTAGTCCATCCTTCTATAAAAATCCCTTTTAATGAAGTAGATATATCCATAGTGATCCACTGGTATTTGTTCACCAACAACTATTCCATTTTGGACTTATATATCTCAAAGCTATTCTCATTGAATTTATGCATCTATATTTTTAAACTACTCAACTATTTTATTACACCATAGGAATCATTTCGATATATCTCCCATTTTAATGGGGTCTGTCACATTTCGAGAAAAACACATTAGCCATAAAAATTTCCCATTGAAACCAAAAGTGATTTGATACAAAAAATAGGTTTTAACCTTATATAGTTAATTGTTTCAAATAGATTCTTAATAAAATGAAAATATTCAATGTAAAACACATGCATTAACATATAATTGTGATATTTCCCCTTCTTTCCAACTTAGTGGACATCCTTCTAGAAAAACCCCTTTTAATGAATCAGATATATCCATAGTGATCCACTAATATTTTTTCACCAACAACTATTCCATTTTGGACTTATATATCTCAAAACTATGCTCATTGAATTTATGCATCTATATCTTTAAACTAATCAACTATTTTATTACACCTAGGAATCATTTCGATATATCTCCCATTTTAATGGGGTCTATCACATTTCGAGAAAAACACATTAGCCATAAAAGTTTCCCATTGAAACCAAAAGTAATTTGATACTTGAAACATAGGTTTTAACCTTATATCTAGTTAATTGTTTCAAATATATTTTTAATAAAATGAAAAATATTCAATGTAAAATACATGCACATTAACATATAATTGTGATATTTTCCCTTCTTTCCAACTTAGTGGACATCCTTCTAGAAAAATCCCTTTTAATGAAGCAGATATATCCATAGTGATCCACTGATATTTGTTCACCAACAACTATTCTATTTTGGACTTATATATCTCAAAACTATGCTCATTGAATTTATGCATCTATATCTTTAAACTACTCAACTATTTTATTACACCATAGGAATCATTTCGATATATCTCCCATTTTAATGGGGTCTATCACATTTCAAGAAAAACACATTAGCCATAAAAGTTTCCCATTGAAACCAAAAGTAATTTGATACAAAACATAGGTTTTAACCTTATATAGTTAATTGTTTCAAATAGATTCTTAATAAAATGAAAAAATTTCAATGTAAAACACATGCATTAACATATAATTTACTCGAGAAACCCAAAACGAGAAGATCATTTTTTTTATTAGTATATTAATTTTTAGACCATCAGACACACACACACACACACACACATATGTATGTATGTATATATGTATATATCCCACGACAATTATAAACTACCAATCCATTACCTTGGATCAGATAAAACTTTAGTTCTTTAACTGAAACTGTAGAACCATGGGGTAAACTACCATGCACTAGAAAAATGCTAAAAGAAAAAACCATGTGATGAAAACCATCATAAAGGGAGATTTTTTTTTCCCAAAAACGTTTTTTTGGGGCACTACCCCTGAACACCCGTGTGTGGGGAATTTTTTGTCTATATGAAACCCTAAAGTGGGGGTCCTTTCCTCCCATTTTATTCCCACCACTATGCTTAGAAAAATATAAAGTGCATGGGGGTATTCACATAAAGAATATAACACATACCAAACATCCAATAATTCTCCTTAATGTAACCATCAATGTTGCAATGGTTAGAATTATTTCTACTACCCTTGCATGGATGTGTAGTGGCTATTTTATTCTTATCCTCCTATTTCCAGTTCTTATTCCCCTCCTTCAAAGTTTCTTGGTGCTATTTTTTCTTCAAACCACTTAAGTACCCTTTATTTTGGCCTATGGTTTCTAGATAATGTGCGTATACACATGGCTCATACATTATCCTTAGCTTGGAAAGAATCACTTGTTTTTGTAGATGGTTATATAGACCCCACATATACTTAAGGAGTACATTTGGGCTCTTGGGAAAGATATCCAATAATATGACCATATTTTTGAACTTAGTACACTCTTATACACCCTTATGTCTACGTAAATTAGTGTGAGTGATTCCACATGTCCTCTACACACTTCATAGGGTATAATTGGGACAGGTAGTGTTAACTTATACAAGTTCTATAGGCAGAGTCTATAAAGAGCCAGGTAGCCTCTGGATCTCATCTTTTATGAAAGGTGACATATCCAGTAAATGCCCCTACAGTAAATCTCTGGAATAGATCTAAATAGAATTTCTTCATTTTAATATCCATAAACCACAACCACTTTAAGTAAAACTATGTACATGTGTCATTTCTCCCATAAATTCTTAGGCAAAGCTTTTAAAGAATACATGTCATGTTGGCTTTCTCCCATTAACTTTAAAGCATGTTTTTTGTAAGTGCATAAAATAATTTTGCAAACCATGTAAATGTCATTTCTCCCGCAAACTAAAGTATTTCTCTCATTAATTCAAGACAAACTTTAAGGACTAAAAATTGAACCTAAAGTGGCTAAAATCTCGTAGGATTTTGAACTTCCATAGGATTTTAGTATCTCTGTTGAGTGTTAACATCTACAAGTTCTAAAGGCAGAGTCTGTAAAGGGCCAGATAGCCTCTGGATCTCATCTTTTCTCAAAGGTGACATATCTAGTAAATGCCCCTACAGTCAATCTCTAAAATAGATCTAAATATAAGTTCTTCATTTTAATATCCATAAACCACTACCACTCTAAGAAAAACCTTGTACATGTGTCATTTCTCCCTTCTCCCATAAAATTTTAGGCAAACTTTAAGGCATGTGTCATTTCTATTTCATTTCTCCCACAAACTCATAAAGGTGTGACTTTTGACATAACTAGTTGTTTTAGTAAGTGCATAAAATAATTTTGCAAACCATGTAAATGTCATTTCTTCCACAAACTAAAGGCTTTCTCCCATTAATTCAAGGCAAACTTTAAGGCCTAAAAACTGAACCTTAAGTGGTTGAACTCTCATAGGATAGTATCCCTCAAACTCAAGGCTTTCCTCCATTAATTAAAGGTAAACTTTAAGGCATAAAAACTGAACGTTTTTTTAGTAAGTGCATAAAATAATTTTGCAAACCATGTAAATGTCATTTATCCTACAAACTAAAGGCTTCCTCCCATTAATTCAAGGAAAAATTTAAGGCCTAAAAACTGAACCTAAAGTGGCTGAACTCTCATAGAATAGTATCCCCAAACTCATGGCTTTCCCCCATTAATTCAAGGCAAACTTTAAGGCCTAAAAACTAAACCTAAAGTGGCTGAACTTCCATAGGATTTTAGTTTGTTGGTTGAGTCTTAACTTTCTACAAGTTCTAAAGCAGTCTGTAAAGGGCTAGGTAGCCTATGGATCTCATCCTTTCTTAAGGCATGTTATTGAACTAGACGTGATTTGTGCCATAAATTTTAAGACAAACTTTCACGTAAACCATGCATGAACCATGTATATGTGTCATAAATCTCCCTTAAACTCTAGGAAATGCAATCTTTAACGCATCTCATTTCTAGATGTGAATTCTACCATAAATTTTAAGTCAAACTTTAAGATAAACCATGCACATGTCATTTATCTCATGCACATGTGTCAATTCTCCCATGCATTTGCAATAAATGTCAATTTAATATATTTTTATTGAATTTGTTTTTTTCAGAGATAAAAAAAATCCACTAATATTGTTGAAAAATGGAAATTATGCATAGATGTTTCTTGCTATCCCAATCTAGGGAAAGTAATGATTACATATATTCTTTCCAATATTGCGACTAGCGAAGTCGTCCAAAGGAAAATGAATATAGCGGGAAGAAAAAAAAACAACGAGGCATATTATATTGCATTGATAAAAGGCTTGGGAACAACTATGGAGTATGGATCAAATGGAATTGTAGTTTTCACCAATTCTGAACTTGTGTGCAACCAGATGAATGGCATGACCAAGTTAAGAAGGAGAGGCTAAAAGAACTGCATGGAATCACAAACAATATTGTTAGCCAATTTCAATTTTTTAGTATAAGACATTGTACAAATGTGAATAAGATGTCTGCTGATCTATTGCGTGGGGCAATGCCAATTTAGGAATCATCTATCAAAGATGAATTAATAGATGAATTAGAATTATACAGGGAAATGCCAATGCAAGATTCATCTCTCAAAGATGAATTAGTTTTTAGATGCTCTTCTTCAAAAATTCAAGATTCATCTCTCAAAGATGAATTAGTTTTGAGACGCTCTTCTTCAAAAATTCCAGATTCATCTCTCAAAGATGAATTAGTGTTGAGACACTCTCCTTCAAAATTTATTGATGGACATTGTAACATATCTTGGATATGTGTGTGTTTTGTACTGATAAATGCGACTTTTTTAATGACCATGTGTTTTTTTCAATTATATACCAAGTGTGCTCCCACCACACCATGTAAAGCGCAACTTGGTGAACTTCACATTTGCAACAAATGGTGAACTTCACATTTTTATAAAATTAAAATGCAGGGACTTCAATTTTTTTTGTTTAAATGGAGTTTCAAGCTTCTTTTTTAATGACCATGCGTTTTTTCAATTTTATACCAAGTGTGCTCCCACCATGTAAAGCACAATTTGGTGAACTTAACATTTTTATAATTTTTTTTGCTTAAATTGAGTTTCACACATCAATTAGTACTTTGAAAGTTGCATTTTACATAATTTGTGTACACTAAATTACATTAGTTTTCTGAAATTTATTTTGAATTTATTTTAAATAGTAATTTAAAAAATAATTGTAAATTTCCATTGTATATATATATATATATATATATATATATATATATATATATCATGGAGGATAAACAACGAAGATCAACAAAATCCCATATCTCTATGAGAGGGGGATCAGGGATTGAGGGGTGTTCATGGTGTTTAAATATAATCTTAAATCTCCATACATATACATACATGTGTGAACATATGAAATTGATTTTTTATCAATTTTGTGAGTTAAATTACTTGTTAATAAGTTTCATATTTTATTTTTTAGGAGCCAAGAGGAGAAGGGTGTCTACTCCATCAATGGAGCATGCCCATGGTTCATGCAATCGTGGTATGGTTCAAGAAATTTAATCAATTAATATGTACATGTATTCATACATATGAATATATTTTTGAATTTATTATAAATTCATATTTGTTTATGAAGCTTCTCTCTCATCTTGTGAAGTTGGTGGTGGTTTAAATTTCCTTAGAGGGCCATCAATAAGTGTTGGCGGGTTGCATGAAGGTGGTGATACATATTCCCTTAGAGGCCAATCAATAGATGGTCATGTTGGTTCTCAACCAATCGGTGGTCGTGTTGGTTCTCTGTAGGGTCTTTCTGGTTCTCAATAGTCTTAGGGTGGGCAAGATGCTATCCAACCAAATTGAGGTGGCCATTAATTTGAATATTTTTTTCATTTAATTTGTACAAATTTGTTTACATGTGTTTTTTTAATATACAAAATTATATATATTGATGCCGAGGTTGAAAATGTTGCTCCAAATGTTGCTAAAAAAAAAACGTAGGGCAAAACACGTCATTCAAGAAGAAGGTTGTCCACCAATGACGACTTATACAGTCGAAATTTTTGATATACCTTGGGAAACAAACATGCAGCAATGCACCTTAGAAAGGTGTCAACATATTCATGCAAAATTGCAAAGAGATATCATGGCTTTGACTCTACCTGCTGAGAGTCGACAAAGCTTGGAAATTGTTACACACTCTTTAGGCGAACTAGTAGATGTGTACCGAAAGCTTGGGCCAACCACTGATACTTTTGTAGAAGTCATGAGAAAAAGAAAGGAAATAGTGATGGGTCCCAATAAATGTGAGGTTGTTAAACAAAGAGTTACAACAGATATGACCAATTCTATGTATAATTTCAAAGAAGGGAAAAAAAGAAAGATGTTGAAGGTGCAATATTTCAAGCACCCTAATATAGCTCACAATTTGTATGATAGACACCTTGCAGCCTATGGAAGACTCCCATGGAACGGCGTGGTTCCGCTTTATTTTGAAAAATTATTTTATGCATAATTATTTTTGCAAATATAACCCAATTACAATGACCTTCCCTCTAAATTTTTTGGTCTTTGGAAAGGTCGATTGTGTGACTGTAGGGGCGCTAGGCATGATATTCAGTTGCCTCGCCCTGAGGCACAATTGGTTAGTCGACCTTTTCATGTCGAAACTTTGCGGTCAGAGATGGAAGCCACTTCTCAAATTAGTCGAGAAGCAAGCGATGCCATCATTGACAATGTTCACAGTGGATTGGGTGGAGTCGATGTTTTTTTGAATCAACAAAGAGCATGTGATAATGCACGCACTAATTTTGTGTATTATACAGATGAAGATATTGACAACATGAGTGTTGAAGATCTCAAAACATATGCAAATAATTGTTGCAATGGTTGGCAAGACCTAATTTTTCACGAGGAAGAGGGCATGGGAACGGTATGTGTTAATGGTTAGGGTTAAATTATTTTAACACATGAACAATTTGTAATAAATAGATATATACATACATTTGTTTGTATACATTAATCTAACAAAAATGTATCATTATATGTTAACACCATTTGCGGTTGTCACGCTTGATGAATGAAGAAAAAGTTAGTATCACGGTCGGAGCCTCTGGTTCAAACAATCAAGATGGGTCTCACCATCAGTCATATAATCAAGATGGTTCTCGCCATCAAGATATGTTGGCAAATGTTAGTGTTTTTTAAGTGAACATGATCATGTACAATTATTTTTTATCTATTATTATATATATCGAAACATGATGAGATATTTTTAAAATAAATAGTTGTGCACACATGTATATGTACATATATATAATAAAATGTTTTAACAGATTCCAATTCCGTCCGATGTTTTTGGGATGGCAGTACCTTCTTCTTCTTTGGGAGATATACCTTCTACTTCCTTAGGAGATCTGCCAAATCCACAAGTATGGACAATTTTTCACTTTTAAAATTTATGTTCTTAAGTTATATATTCCACCTCAAAAAGTTCCATTAAAAAATGAGATATATCTATATCTTGAGTTATTTTAAATCTTTTGAATTTTAGGTTTTTGGAGATTTTCTTTCTAAATCACTCTTAGGAGATGTGCCAATCCACCAGCACAAGTATTCAATTTTTCACTTATATATATATATATATATATATATATGTTTTTAAGTAATAATTTATAAATTGAAGTTTAAAATTTTTATTATAAATTGAGATCTAGAGATTTTGAGTTATTTTAAATTTTTTGAATTTTAGGCTTTTGGAGATTTTATTTTGGAGCTTCTCTTAGGACATGTGCCAAATCCACCAGCAAAAGTATTCAATTTTCACTTAAATATATGTTTTCAAGTTATAATTTATAAATTGAAGTTTAAAAGTTTTATTATAAATTGAGATCTTGATCTTCAGTTATTTTATACTTTTAAATTTTTTGAATTTTAGGTTTCTATAGAGGATTTATTTTCTCCACGAACTCTAGCGATGGAGATAGGAACATCCACACCATTTCAACCATTTGAACAAGTCATCTAACTTTTTTTTTAATATTATTGAAAATAAGTTTATATATATATATATATATATATATATATATATATATATATATATGCATTTTCATTTGAAATTTTTTAATATATATATATATATATATATATAATTGTACATGTATATTGTACAGTTTACTGTTGGAGATGTTCCTGTGGGGGAAGTTGTAGTGGACGAGCAACAAATGGAGAGGGAACCTCATGAGGTATTGCATGATTTTTTTTTCACATTTTGTTTTTTACATAAAGTTCTATATATTCTCACTCAATTTTAAAACATGAAATTTTAATGTTTGTACACATTGTGTACAGGTTCCCCATGCTTCATAGGATAGCTCGAGGATTGAGACTTTTCTAGGAAAGACACTAAATCCATTTTTATTTGATGGATGATGCACATGCACATGTGCAACATTATATTTTCAATAGATTTAGTCTTAAATTTATTTTTTTATATATCTAGTTTTATCTAGATGCAATCATATATAACTTGATACTTGATACTTGTGAGATCTACAAATTTTGGACATATTTTATGTGAACTACATTTGGTACATGTGAATGTGATATATAATGTTTTTAAAACTTAAGTTTTGGTTGGTTGAACTACATTGGCATGTGAAGTAATGTTACAGTGTTATATATAATTTGTTTTGTTTTTAAAACTCAAGTTTTGGATGGTTGAATTACATATGGTATGTGAAGTACTGTTACTTGATACTTGATACTTGTGATACATGATGTTTTGTTTTTAAAACTCAAGTTTTGATACTTGTGATCTATAATGTTTTGTTTTTAAAAAGTTTTGATACTTGTGATATACAATTTTTTGTTAAAATAAAACTTAATTTTTGGATGGTTGATCTACATTTGGCATGTGATATAATGTTAAATGTTTTTATTGGATAGTTGAACTACAATTGGCATGGCATGTGAAGTAATGTTGTGATATAATAAAAAAGTTTTTAAAACTCAAGTTTTGGATAGTTGAACTACATTTCGCATGTGAAGTAATGTTGTGTTATAATTTGTTTTATTTTTAAAACTTAAGTTTTGGATGGTTGAACTACATTTGGCATGTGAAATAATGTTGTGATCTATATTAAAGTTTTAATTTTGAACTAAATTTGGCATGTGAAGTAATGTTGTGTTATAATTTGTTTTGTTTTTAAAACTTAAGTTTTGGATTGTTGAAATACATTTGGCATGTGAAGTAATGTTGTGATCTATAATGTTTTTTTTAAATTAAAACTTAAGTTTTGGATGGTTGATCTACATTTGGCATGTGATATAATGTTAAATGTTTTTATTGGATAGTTGAACTACAATTGGCATGGCATGTGAAGTAATGTTGTGATATAATCAAAAAGTTTTTAAAACTCAAGTTTTGGATGGTTGAACTACATTTGGCATGTGATTATGATATTATGTTTTTTTTTTTTTAAATTCAAGTTGTTTTCCAAAAAAAAAAATTCACATGAATATATGTACATGTAGAAATGTGTTTACACATGTTTGAATATATATGTTAAAATGATTGAAGTAATATATATATAGGTTTTGTTAGATGCATCAAACAATCATAAAATTTTAAAAATTCATTCTATAATGTATATATATCCAATACATGCAACAATTTTTATCAATGCATGTATAGAAAACTTTCAGTTAATTCCATTCTATAACATATATATCCAGTACGTTCAACATTTTTCATCAATGCATATAGAAAATCTACTTGAATATTTAATTGCATTCTAGAACATATATGTCCAGTACTTCAACATTTTTCATCAATGCCAATAGAATTTAGCTACTTCAATTAATTGCATTCTAAAACATATATATTCACTACATGAAACATTTTTCATCAATGCACATAGTAAAACTACTTGAAAAATTAATTGCATTCCAGAATATATATATATATATATATATATATATCCAATACGTACAACATTTTTCATCAATGCACATAGAAAATCTACTTTCAGTTAATTGATTAGAACATATATATATCCAGTACGTGCAACATTTTTCATCAATGCACATAGAAAAACTACTTTCAGTTAATTGCATTCTAGAACATATATATCTAGTACTTGCAACATTTTTCAATAATGCACATAGAAAAGCTACTTTAAGTTTTAGTTGCATTTTAGAACACACACACACACACATATATATATATCCAATACTTCTAGAACATATATATCCAGTACTTACAACATTTTTCATCAATGCACATAGAAAAGCTACTTTCAGTGAATTGCATTCTAAAACACACACACACACACACACATATATCCAATACATGCAACATTTTTCATCAATGCATGTATAGAAAAGCTACTTTCAGTTGATACTAGTGTGCATGTACCAAAACAATGTACATGTGCAAACACTTGCATAGATAACGTAACAAGGCAACTCAATTTTTAGTTGAGCTCTGGAAGTTGTAAAACATGAATCCAAAGAGAAGAAATTGTTGGGCAGTTCAATCAAAAAAATTCCAATGGAATGCCATCTTCAATGATCCGTTCATGATCAGATTTTGACATTTTTCATTTCTTAATTTTTGTTTTTTTCTTTGATTGAACCTCTATCAACTTTATGTGTGTTGCACACACCAAGTGACTATATTGAAAACTTATTACATCAGGTGCATAGTCTTCAAAGTAAAAAAAATCCCCACTTTAATTAGTTTGTCTAAAAAATTAACCTTTCAGTATAATAGATCCTCTTTCATATGGAAACCCATGATCATTATAGTTTTCTAATAATTTCATTTTTCTTTCAGTGCAATGCATCAAATAATACTTCACATTTTCATCGTTGTCAATACGTGCAATTACAACAAAAACATCTCCTGCATAATAAAACAAACTTAACAAACTTATGTATTTAAATTTATTTGTAGATCTCTATAATTTGAAAGCAATTCAAATTTTACCCTCTCTAACAAGATCAGAAACTCGATCACCATTAGATGATATTGTAGTCTCCTCTGATTGCATTTCTTCAAACATTGCAATGGACATTTTCCCCTTTGTATTTAGCACTGTATGTTTCCAATCTCTTACATACATTTTGTTTTCACAAACGTCATTGGATTCTCTGTTGTCTATGCAAACATGAAAAAAACAAGAATATTTTCTTTTATCCAATGCAAACACATTTGTGGACAACTTTGTTTTAATTGAATGCAATTTTCGACTCTCTTTTATTGTTTCAACATCATCTCCAATTGATCTATCTACATCTTCGATCCCAATATGCCAAAAAAACCTATATATGGAAAATTCAAAGAAGAATGTAAATATGATATAAAAATACCATCAAAGATAATCATTGTGATAAATGTATACTGTTTAAAATTAGATATCCAATAAAAATTAAATTGAATGTACCTTCGCATTTCCCTTGATCGGTTAGTCTCATGGCTTAGAGCAGCAATGCACCATTGAACAAATTCTTTAGCGTCCACAAGTTGGTTTGCAGAGGGGTTCATTTGATATCTTCGAAGTGCTCATTTTATGCATGCCCCTGCACCGTCATGTTCTCCTTTTCCATGGCTCTCAAAGAAATTCCAACAATGTTTAATGCAGGTTTTCTTATGAAGACAACACAACCAAAATAATGATCGTGAAGATTTGAATTGACCTGTGCATCCGTCTAACCATATCCAATGTTCATTGAATTTTATTCCATGACTTTTCAAGGAGTCATAAATCTTTCCAAAACAGTGTTGTACAAAATATGTATCATGTGTACGGTCGTCGCTGATATAAAAGTGATATTCTTTAATAACATGTCGATTTTCACTAGTGCTTTCTATATGATCGACATTTTGTTCAGCATGTCTATATAGAATATGGATGAGCATCGAGACTTGGTCAGAATGATAGTATTCACTCTGAATTTCTTTTTGTGGAACAAATGTGTAGTTTTCTACAAAATAAATTACTGACAAAATGGTCCCTCGTGGAAAAATTTCACGGGATTTTTTGAATTGGAAGTCTTTCCATTGAGCTCTATGGGAATGCTTGGTGTATTTATAAATTTCTGGCTCAAACTTTCTCAAAAAATCTATCACAAAAATTTCTTCTTCTTGTAATTCAATTCTTTTAGCGCTATTTGAACTTTGAATTGATGTATGGATATATTCATATCTCTTCCATTTCACTTTCGTGTTGGACAATGATTGATCATTTATATCAATACGATATTTGTTTTGAAATTTATTCAATTTTCCACAATCTTCGCATTTTTTACCACCAACACATTTCTTTTCATAAAATAATTCATCACTTTCTCTTTCACATAGAATTTGAGATATGAAAACATGGATAGTGGAAGGAGGAGGTGAATCTTTCCAAAATGTTCTACCAAAATTAAGGAATGTGTCATAATATAACTCAAATTCCACATGATAACGACAACAACAAGTGTTGCGTACCATGATAGGTTTTACATAACATGGTTTTTGTTGAACACAAGCACTGATTAAGACATGAATTTCATGATTCTCTTCTTTGAACTTGTTGAACAACTCTATCTAAGTGGTTTCCAAGAAATGTTTTGCATGTTGTTTGTACTGATTTTGTGCTATTCTTCTTCGCATCACATCCCTTTCATTTGGCGAAACACGTGAATTTTTCTTCCAATATTCATATATTGTTTCTTTAACATTTTCTCCAAGTCTATCTTTGTATGGTTGCCTACAAATTTCTCTCCGACAAGCGAGTTCATCATTTACATCTATTTGCAACTGAAATTTATGATGTTTGTGCAAAGTTTTTCGCGAGGTTCCTAATGCTCATGCCTTAGATTTTACCAAGCAATTCTCTTTAGTACTTGATGAAACTACTGCCACATGTATTGCTCCATGTGCAACTGAAACATTTTCTGTCTAGATCTTCTAATTGAATTTATAACACTATCTATATTTTGTATCACATTTTCCTTCATTTTTTTATCTTTTGATGATTTTTGAATACTCAATAAAGTCATCGCTTCTTTTAATTTCCTTAATGATAAGAGACCTTTCAACATTTGGGCTTAAACTATCACATTTTCCTTTATGATGTACATATAGAAAATGCGTTTAACATGATATCGTATAACATAGTCAGCTCTTTTATCTCCATATGTGTGAGTGTCATCATTTTCTAACATCTCATCATCGACATTGATTACATATGTACATATTCGAATGAATAGTACATAATGAGTTTACATATTCAATATGTAACTAAATTAATAAATATTTATAATTTCAATAATGCGTGCATGTGTTCAACATATATATACACACACACACACACACACACCTTGTGATTCAATTTCTTCACTCGAATTTCTTTCAATATTTTCACCATCTTCAATCATTGGTTCAATATCTCTTTCACTTTCTCCTTCAAAATTTTGTATCTCATCATCAATGTTCTGAGGAATATCTCTCTCTGTTTACATTGCAAAATATTTTTGAAATTAGTTCATCAAATAAAAATTAAGCTTCACATTTTACACTAGGAAAATTTTAAATATCAAATTCATAATATTTACATTTACATACATGCTTCAACTTCTAGTTGAGGTTGGTTTTCCCTTTCAATATTTGAGAGTGCTTCTCTCTTTGTTTTTCATGATTCTCTCATCTCTTCTTTGCGTTCCTCAGGGTCTCTTTTTCAATCATATTTTCTCGCGCAATTCCTTCAATTTCCCATGATAATAGAGTATTAAGTTCAAAAAATTTCCTTCAAAAATTTAGACAAAATCTCAATTAAAAAAAACATCACAAAGGTTTTAATTAAAAAAAAAAAAACTCATTTTAAATTTTTTGCAAAAAATAGATACTTCAATCCAAAACACTTACTTTAAAAAATCCAAGAAAAAAATGTCTTATAAAAATGAAACGAAGCTCAAAATATTTCCTTCCAAGTCCTACAGAAAAATTTAATTTAAAATGTTAGACAAAAACTCATTTTAAAAAATCATTATAAAAGATTTACTTCAACCCAAAACATGTACTCTAAAAAAATGTCACTTCAGAAAATACCTCCAAAAAATGTCCATTGAAAATTAATTCCAACTTCTTAAAAAATGCCACTTTAAAAAATACTTCAAAAAAGCCTCGAAAAAATATCACTTTAAAAAATACCTCCAAAAAATGTCCTTTGAATATTAAGCTTAAAAAGAGTTCTTTCGAAATTAATCCTAAAAAGAGTCCTTTGAAAATTAAGCCCAAAACCTCTAAAAACAATGAAAATTAAGCCCAAATATTTTAAAAACAAAATACCTTAAAAAAAATGAAGCCCAAAAAACATCCAAAAAATGTATCACATACCTCCAAGAAATGTCCTTTGAATGTACCTCCAAGAAAAGTCCTTAAACTCAAAACAATCCTTTGCAAAAATGTCCTTCGAATGTACCTCCAAGAAAATTCCTTAAACCCAAAACAATCCTTTGCAAAAATGTCCTTTAAATGTACCTCCAAGAAAAGTCCTTAAACCCAAAACAATTCTTTTCAAAATCAGACCAAATGTTGGAAATGATGTGAAGATAATGAATGCTTTTACATGAATTTATATTGCCGCGAAATGTATTTTTGGAGGGGTTTTGTTGTATTTTCCGGCCGATGGAAAGTTAGGTAAAAGTTCGGCTGAAATTTTATAAAAACTTTGGTCGAACTTTTATGTCGTTAGACTTGACGGGCCGTCGGTGCAAAAAAAAATTTGGCCGAACTTTTTTTAAGAGTTCGAACGAACTAACACGTATGAAATTACGTAGAACCAAGCTCTGAATACATATATTCAACTTTGGACTGATTAAACTCCATGAAACATTCTGAATTAACTCTCGAAACCAAGACAAGCATTTTCATAATTCAATCTACTTTCAAGAAATATAACTTTTATGGAATTTCATAAATATTTACTAATTTTAATTAATTTTGTAATAAAATGGGTGCAAACAATTTCTGAATGTCATTATGATTCAGTGAAATCATAATTTTGTATCTTCCAAAATACACTGAAAAAAATTGAAAAACTATGGTGCATTACATTGGTCTGTCGTCTGTAATGGGTAGTTTTTAGATTTTTAGTTTATAAATTTTATGTTAAGAAATTTTGTGCGTTGCGAAACATATTCAAAATATGCATATTTTTCATATTAGACCAGTTCAAAAAATTCTAGTAATTATGATATGCATCGATTGGCTTTGTAAATATAACGAAACTGAAGTAGAATCTATCTAGATTGTTGTAACACAATTTGTTTCTCAAAAACACAAAGTTTCAAAGAATACAAAATTGCATATTAACATGACTTCTTATGAATCCTTTGATTGTTAAAAAACACACACTCAAAGAAACGCTAAGTTGACATATCAAATGTATATAAAAAAATTCCAAAAAATAAGTAATAGAAAGCTAATAAATTTCTGACAACTTTTATTTTTATCGCAAAATGAAATTCTAGACAAAAAAATTGTTTTCGCTTGCAGAAAGTTGAGGAAAAATAATAATAATAATAATAATAATAATAAAATTATCAAAAAAGAGCAAAAAGTGTAACCCAACTTCACATTTTCACCCTTGAACAATGTAAAATAATAGTCCAAAAAACTCTGTGAAGATTTTTTCATTGTTATTAATATAATGGAACATTAAAACAACATAAATCACTAAAAAGTATAAATGGATGTGGCCATGCAACTAAATTTTCTAATAGGAAAATTACCCATTCTATATATTAATTATTTGGAATTTTAAAAATAACATAAAAAATTATTCTCTATCTATAAAAACAATTAATTTATTATTAATAAAATCTAATTATTTTAATATAGTACACTTTACAATGGTTAAGTGTAATTATATAACCTTGTCATTTTCTTTCTTTGTATAGTCCAACATCAATCAATCTATTATGGACCACAAACAAGAAGAATTATTTTTAACATTTTTGTTATTAGATTACTGATCAACATATATGGTTTCCCTTATGGCAAGTTGTGACCACTAATCTTTTGAATTATAGTTATGGCTTTCCTTTTAAAAAATACAATAAAAACACTTGCAATAAGAATGTAATGACCATTAAAAAAACCATACCCAAAAAAACACAAAAGTAACTTTTTTTACTTTTCCTCAATTTCAATATCGAGGAACTTCTAATTGTGATACAATAAGCCATTATTCCAATAATGACTATTTAAACCTAATCACCACACTTTATTCACATTACTAACTAATAAATTCTGGCCACATGCTTAAGCGATTTTTGAAACCAAAAAACATGAAATCAATTAGATTAGTAAATGAAAAATGTTATCTAAATTTTGTAAAAATAATTATAATAAAATAAAATAAAACATCATCATAAGAACAACTAAAAATAATAAATCTAAACAAACACTAAAAATTACCCAAAAAATATATGTTTAATAAACATTTATAAAATACAATATTGTATACAACAAATATACATTTATAACCTTGGATATTTTTACAGAATTATAATAATTATTAAATTAAATTAAACAAACTCAGGTTCTCATTTTACATAAAATTAACTTCCAAATATAAACCATCAAAAACATCTCAATCTTCAATAGTCATGATTACTTCGAAGCTTCCCAATTCTAAATCTGGAATCACTTTGTCTATAAGCATCTCCGATCCTAACCAGGAAGCATTCCTAAAACCCTAAGCACAATGATGTAGTTGGAGACCTACCACACCAATGAGTTGACTTTCGACTTATGAATATTTGATTATTTTTTCTTTCAATTACATTGATCGAGTTTAGGTTTGGTTAATTTAATGTCAGATGATTTTAATTTTGGATGTTATAATTTTGTATTATTAATTTTTTAAATATTAGTTTTAAAGAAGATAAAAATTCATTGTTAAATAGTTTTATTTTTAAATTAAAACTTAATGTTGTAGTTTTAGTAAAATTTTAGTTATTTAAAATGAATTGTCTCAAATTCTTGATCGAGTGTCATGTGTACAATGCAAGGAGTGAGGTGGTAGGAGACCGTGTTG
This sequence comes from Pinus albicaulis, assembly GCA_034641835.2. Classification (NCBI taxonomy): domain Eukaryota; kingdom Viridiplantae; phylum Streptophyta; class Pinopsida; order Pinales; family Pinaceae; genus Pinus; species Pinus albicaulis. Next base: position 33,389 of record JAXQQM020079036.1, read on the forward strand.
GTCACACGGTAAGACCATGCTGACACGCAGTGAGGGATGTGGGTGGTACCACCCACGCTGTATAATGACGACATTAAATACGGATGAAAGACAATTCATTATGTTAGACAAGTCTTGGAGCAAGTGCCGATGCGGGAGGAAGAAAATACATGTTAAGATTGGCAAGTTATTTCCTTCGCAGATGTCTGTTGAGCAGGTAGTAGAGCAAAAGGTTGGCGAGCAGGTGAATGATTTGGCAACAACTGCGTGTCACCTCCTCGGGTATTCTTAGTACCTCTACAGGTTTTCTTAGACCCCCGGTGTGGCCCAAAAAGATAATTCAGTACCTGGCCAAACATCACCAAGACAAAATGGTGAAAGGGCAGCCTAGGAAAAAAGATACTAAGGATAAAGGAAAGGCAGATAAAGGAAAGCCGAAAGCAGGCCTAAGAAGGAGGGGAAGAAAGTCACGGAAGGAAATCATTGAGAATCTTTTCCACGCCTACTGGGTAGGTACACCTGGTCACGTGAAATCTCTAATTTCGGGTTGGGAGTGAGATCAAAAAAATAAAGAGGAAGAAGACATCACTGAGGAAGAGATGGAGATGTTGACAGATCCGGGGAATACCATGGATAGACTATCTATGTTTAAACAGTCCATCCATATCTACTAGACAATGAAATTCTTATTAGCGAAGGTGATTGTTAATGTTCAAGAAATAAGCGGTGATGCGAAAGCAGCCTCTATTCTAGCTTAAATGCATAGGGACATTCAGGAAATCCTTCTTCTACAACACCACCAGAGTGTTCGCCTTGGCCGAATGGAATGTCAGTTGTAGAGTAAGAGTATGAACCAAGTCGAAATGCATGGGTCAAGTGTTAAGTACCCAGCGCCTATCGAATCATCAGATGACTAAGTATTATTACTCGGTTTTTTGAGATGCATATTACTAATAGCATTTCTGCTCAGCTCTTCCTCACTACACATTCCTCATCATGCTCACTTGCCTCTACGGGCTTACATTTTATAGCTGTGAATGGCAACAAACTCATAAATTCTCTCACAACAAATATAGGATACATTAACTCCTCATTAGAAATTGATGGAGCCAATGTAGCAAAAAATCCTATTGTTGTCACCTACATGAGATTTTTCTCCAAATTTAATTAAAAATAAGAATAAAATCTCAACAATCTCCACCTTGACAACAATTAGCCTGATACCCTGTTTCATTATTATTTTTATCTTTTCTGCAAGCCAAGAGAAGCCAGACACCATCGTAGCTTCTCTAACAAAACTGGTTTCATGAACATGTCTGCACAATTTTCCTTTGTATGCACCTTTTCAAGAGAGACTCCCCTTTCAGTGATAACTTGTCTTACAAAATGGTACTTGATAGGTATATGCTTTGATTTACTATGATAGGCCGGATTCTTAGCCAAATGAATTGCACTTTGAATATCACAAAATAACTTAATGTTGTCCTGTAACCTACCAAACTCACCAAACAAACCTTTCAACCAAACTGCTTCTTTGCAAGCATGTGAAGCAGCTATGTATTCTGCTTCTATAGTGGATAAAGCAACAATGTTCTGTAGCTTTGACATCCAGCTAATAGCTCCACCTGCAAGAGTAAAGACATACCCTGAAGTTGACCTTCTCTTATCCAAATCACCTGCAAAATCGGAATCAACATATCCACAAACATATTCACTGCTTCTGTTATAAGTGATACAATAATCACTTGTGCCTCTCAGATATCGAAGCACCCATTTCACTGCTGACCAGTGTTCTTTTCCTAGATTTTCCATATACCTGCTGACAACCCCAACTACATGTGAAATATCTTGTCGAGTACAAACCATCGCATACATCAAACAACCTACTACATTGGCATATGGAATTCGAGACATATATTCCTTTTCTTCATTAGTGTTAGGACATAAACTTGAAGAAAGCTTAAAATGGGAAGCAAAAGGGACTAAAACAGGCTTCACATTGTTCATACCAAACCTCAAGAGTATTTTCTCAATATACTTCTGTTGTGATAGCCACAACTTACCATTGCTCCTGTCTCTGAAAATCTCCATGCCCAAAATCTGTCTTGCTGCTCCTAGATCTTTCATATCAAACGTCCTAGCCATCTGAGCCTTTAACCTGTTGATCTCTGTTATGATTTTGCTTGCTAAAAGCATATCATCAACATACAACACTAAGATAATGAACATGCCATTACTTAATTTCTTAAAGTAAACACAATGATCATATTCACTTCTTATATAATTTTGACTCATCATGAAAGAATCAAATTTCTTGTACCATTGTCGAGGCGACTGCTTCAGACCATACAATGATTTCTTGAGCCTGCAGACAAATTTATTGTTGCGATTTTGAACAAACCCTTCCGGTTGTTCCATGTAAATCTCCTCATCTAAATCTCCATGTAGAAATGCAGTTTTAACATCTAGTTGCTGTAATTCTAAATCAAGTAAAGCAACTAATGCTAACAAAATCCGAATTGAAACAATTTTTACAACTGGTGAAAATATCTCATGAAAGTCAATGCCGGCTTTCTGAGAAAAACCTTTCGCGACCAGCCTCGCTTTGTACCTGTCTTCTGTATCATCAACACCCTTCTTCAATTTGTAAACCCACTTACATCCCACAGTTTTCCTGTCTTTAGGAAGTTCCACCAGATCCCATGTGGCATTCTTGGCTAATGCCTTCATCTCGTCCTTCATAGCCTCTTTCCACTTACCACTGTTAGAACCTTCTACAGCTTCCTGATAGCACAAAGGTTCATCATCGTTAGCAGTTAAAGCAATTGAAGTAACATAATCATCATACCTTCTAGGAAAATGTCTGATTCTCGTAGACCTCCTTAAAGATGTTTCTGGTACTTCTCCAATTTGCTGATTATTGTCTGTAGGAACTTCTTCATGATCAGCATCTGAAACATGTTCATGATCTGCATCTGAAACTTGTTCATGATCTGAATCTGAAACTTGTTCATCTGGACTATCATCAGTATTTGAACTGGTTTCAAACTGAATGTGTTGAAGCTTAGGTACATTATCATGTTTCAATTTATCATCTACATCTGGATTTTCAAGTGAGGATTCATTAAATTTAACATCTCTGTAAATGATGATCTTGTGAGTAGTAGGATCCCACAACCTGTATCCCTTAGTCCCATCACCATATCCAACAAAGATATATCTTTTTGATTTAGGATCTAATTTAGAATGCTGATGTTTCGGAACTAGAGCATATGCATCACAACCAAAAACTTTTAGTTTAGAATAATCACATGGATAACCTTTCCATACCTCTTGAGGAATTTTGCATCCTATTGCAGTTGATGGTGATCGATTTACCAAGTAACAAGTTGTAGAAACCGCTTCTGTCCACAATTCCTTCTGCAAATTGGCGTTACTAAGCATACTTCTTGCTCTCTCTAAGAGAGTCTTGTTCATGCGTTCAGCAACTCCGTTTTGCTGAGGAGTATATACAGTGGTTTTATGTCTTTCGATCCCAGTGTCCTTGCAATAATTATCAAATTCCTTTGAAGTAAACTCACCACCATTGTCTGTTCTTAAACATTTAATGGTTCTTCCAGTGATGTTTTCAACTAATGCTCTAAACTGTTTGAAAACTGTGAATACATCAGACTTCTTATTTAACATGTAGACCCACACTTTTCTAGAGAAATCATCAATAAAAGATACAAAATATGATGATCCTCCATATGAGGTTATAGGAGATGGACCCCAAACATCAGAATGGATATAATCAAGGATTCCCTTACTAGTATGTTTTCCAGTTTTAAACTTCTGCTTGCTTTGTTTCCCAAACAGACAATGTTTGCAGAAATCTAACTTAGAAGATTTTAAACTAGGAAGTAACTTATGATCAGATAAATTTTTTAATCCTCTTTCGCTCATATGGCCCAACCTTTGATGCCATAAACGAATAGAATTACTGTCATTTTCAGATACTGTAGAAGCATGATCTGACTCTGTTCTTCCTTCTAACTGATAAATATTTCCAACCTTCTTTGCTTTCATGACTAGTAAAATTCCTTTATAAACTTTCATTACTCCACCTTGAATAAAGGTTTTATATCCATTAGTGTCTAGTACTCCTAGTGAAATGAGGTTTTTCTTAGTTCAGGTACATGTCTTACATCAGTTAGAATTTTATTTGTCCCATCAAACATTTTAATCTGGATGCTTCCAATTCCCACAATATTACATGAGACATCATTTCCCATGTAAACAACTCCATCATTGATTGATTTATAAGTTTTAAACCACTCTCTATGAATGCACATGTGATTTGACGCACCAGAATCTAACAACCAATGTTGATCATGATTAGACAAACTAACTGATAACACTTCATCACTCATACCTGAAATAGATGCCGAACCTGTATCTGTCGTGTTTGCTTCTTTCTTCTCTGTCGAAGAATCTCTTTTGGATGTTTTCTGTCTCTTCCAACAGTCCTTCTTCAAGTGTCCTGATTTTCCACAAAACCAACACTTTACCTTACTCTTCTTCCCTTTCGATTTTGAACGCAAGTTGTTGTGCTTACTGAAGCGTCTTTCTTTAGAACGACCTCTTACCATCATTTCTTCTGATGTAGAGGTTTCTGAATTTGACCTCTTCCTTGTTTCTTCAAACAATAAAGCTCCAACAACATCATCAAATTCAAGGGTTTCTGATGAACTAAGACTTATAGAAGTAACAAAATGATCCCATGACTCGGGCAACGACAATAATAAAGTTACAGCTTTATCTTCTGATTCAAATTTTACTTCTATACTTTCTAATTGCACCAGGAGAGTATTAAAGGTATTCAGATGATCAATTATCGACGTACCTTCCTTCATGCGCAAGCTGTACAACTGTCGCTTCAGAAGAATCCTATTGGTTAAGGATTTTGTCATGTACAACTTTTCAAGCTTTGTCCACAAACCAACAGCAGTTTTCTCTGACACGATGTTAAACAAAACATCATTTGCCAAACACAGTCGAATGCTGCTCAGTGCTCTTTCATCCAAGTCACTCCATTCATCATCTGTCATGGTGTAAGGTTGTTTGGATTTTCCCAACAACGCCTTCGCCACGCCTTGTTGCACGAGTAGATCATACATCTTCACTTTCCAGATATCGAAGTTGTTTTTGCCATTGAACTTCTTGATTTCAAACCGGGCACTTTGTGTTTTTGCCATAGCTTAATAGCTCGTGTCACAAAAAATCTCCAATTGCAACTTTTTAATAAATGATTTTTTTTTTTTAATATTTTAATCAAAAAATAATTTTGATTAAAAAATTTCCCTTTCCTTAAAGAATGCCCTTCAGTTAAAAAAAAAACTATACCCTTCACCTTATAAAAAGGCCTTTCTCTTAATACCATATGTAAATGGCATTTACATTATTAAATATCAAATCGATTTATTTTTTGTTTTTAAAAACATGCCACCATTATAATCGATTTAAAATATATATGCCAAATACAAAGGCATTTGAATAGAGGTAAAATGCAAATCGATTTTTAATTACAAAATTGCATTATTGCAATAAAATCGATTTTATATAAAGGCATTCAATATATATAATGACATTCTACTCACTTTACTCTATTTGACCTTTCACGTTTTGCAGCTGCTGCCTCCACTACGGCATTTAAAAAAAATATCGATTCAAAACAAAAAACCAGTGATGCACTAACCCTGCAGAAACGCCTCTGCTTCAAAGTTTCTCCAAAATCGATTTTCACATGTCCAGAAAATCGATTTGAATGGCAAGCCCTTCCACTTGAACCGGCTCACGGCTTTGCTGTGGCTCCTCTCACAGTCAGCGATGGTACAACTCCGGTTCACGGTTAACATAATAGTCCACGTCTGGTTTAACAATCTCACGCAGCGGATCAGCTCCACGGCTCTTTATGCTCTTTCATGCACATACAAAATGAATTTGTGTTCTTCAAATCCTCACGGCTCACGGTCTCTCTCTTGGACGCAGGTCCACAACTCTCTGCAATCGGCATCTACGGCCATGGATCACGAGCTTTAAAAACACATCAAAAAACAAGTTTTAACCTTGAAGCCACGGACCACGAGTGCACTATGCAGCAGTCTCACCTTACTGCTCTGATACCAATTGTTAGAGTTCAGCAGCGGAAATATAAAATCAAATAAGACACACACAGCATTCAACCATGAAAAACACAAATTTTAACGTGGTTCACCCAACCAATCTGGGCTACGTTCACCTAACAGGGCATCGGAAATCTCATTAATCAACTGCAGAAATACAATAGCAGAGTTTCTCATCTGCTCAGCTCTTCCTCACTACACATTCCTCATCATGCTCACTTGCCTCTACGGGCTTACATTTTATAGCTGTGAATGAAAACAAACTCATAAATTCTCTCACAACAAATATAGGATGCATTAACTCCTCATCAGAAACTGATGGAGCCAATGTAGCAACAAATCCTATTGTTGTCACCAACATGAGATTTTTCTCCAAATTTAATTAAAAAATAAGAATAAAAATCTCAACACTTTGGAGCATATCCTTCTCTCCACAATAGCCCAAAATTTATTCCTGTAGACATTATGTATGTCCCCATTCTTACTTTAAAGCATAGTTTGTGCCGTTAGGTAACAGGGCTTTATTTGTTGAGCATCCTTCTAGACTAGCCATCTTAGGGGACTGAGGACTTCCTTCAGTCATAAACCGATACAAAAGGAATCGTCTTTCGATACCAATTGTTGAACCCTGATTAAACCAGAGGGGGGGGGTGAATCATTTAATTCATTCATGGAATTTTAAACTTTCTTTTATACTTATTTACACCTTATTTCATTATCAACTTAATGTACAATGGAACATCAATCTTAATAAGTGAGTAGCAGGTATAAAGCAAATTAAATACGTATCAACAACAATCATGCACATAGACAACAAACATATAAGTGGAAACCCATAAGGGAGAAAACCACATCTTATTATTGTTGTGATGCAAAGGCAAGCTCCAACTCTCCTCACCAATCGATTTTCCTCAGAGGGCTCCAACCTACGAGGCCATTACCTAAAATATGCAAGCTACAACTTGCAAGGAAGCCCATCTCCCATCTATTTTCCGTAGGCTACAACCAACAGAGGTCTTTGCCTTAGCCAAGCCTACAATCGACATCTATCAGCAACTTGATATGGAAGCACCAACTTCCTCATTACAATGAAAGCATTATCGACGCATCCGGATACCAAATTGCTCTATTCCTTCTTCATCATTGCCCTCCACTTTCATATATGCCTTATATCATCTCTCGGATTTACATACCGCTTCTTTCATTCTTTCCACTCTTAACCTATTCATTTATGCATATGACATTAACATCATTTATAGAGATCACCTCTATAACTATTTGCATTCCATATGTGAATATGAAATGAACAAGTATGACTCTTTTGCCTTCCACCTTCTCATTTTCTCGCTTCAAAGACATTTAGAATAATATAACAATATGTAACATTTAAAGACATATGGGGTTTCTTTTCACACGAGAATTGCCTTTGCATCATGTTGTGGTAAAACACAACCTCCCCATTTTTGACTTGTTCACTTCAAATTGTGAGATGCGATGTGCAATTTGCAATATGACTATCCCCGATCCTAAATATAATATTTCTTCAATGATATGATCACCCATCTCATTGCACATATTCTTTTGCATGATCTCACATCAAATTTTCCACCGCAACCCCCAATGCAAATTCCAACGACACATGAAATACAAGATCATCCGATAAGGCATTGTGTTAATTTAAAGCAATCTTGGGTAACCACTATGATACTAAAGCGATTGATGACAATTAAAGATATTCAAATCATTTTAATTTCTCATATTTCAGCTTTTTTAAATAATTCCATAATTAAATATGAAATTCAAGACTTTTTTAAATTTCATTATCTTAAATGATTATAATTTGAACAATTATAAAATCATAGAATTTGTATAAAACTTATAATATTTTTAATAATTGTCTATCACCGCAAATTCTCAATCTCATTTCTAATGCATTTGTTTTAATTTCAACTCCTGAACACAAAGCATTCCATTTTTACATTTTACTCTGTTTAGTTTAATAATAAATAATGATTTTAGCTATAGATTTATTAGTTTGCCTTCTTCATATTTTTAATGTCAACTAAAAGAAGAAGTCAACTAGTATTGGAGAAATTGATACCTTCGTAAGATTAAATGCAATTATCCAATGGTAAGTCCATGTACCCAATTTCATTAATTTCCATTTCATTACTTTAGTTTCATTTTTGTTTTTTAAATTATGTTGATATAAAATTTGTTTTGCAAATTTCTTCGTAAAAGCTTTCAATCATGTGCCAAATCATGTTTTGGAAGTCCTATGCTCTTCCCTAGTTTTATTTTCAAGAAGCAAATGATAGTCTGCGGAAATAACTACACTAGGAAGTTTCTAACCTTTAACTGCTTTCTTTAAAGCATTCATTTTATTAGAAAATTATTAAGATAATGCTTTGAAACAAGAAGATTGACATCGACGTAATTTTTTTTTTATTGTGGCCGAATTTTATGATCACTACTATCTAAAAGCCTAAAACACTTACAACCCCGCAAGGTATGGGAAGTCAGATCTCAACATAATAAGGAATGTTTACATGATTATTTTTACTCATGTTGAGACATTGGTATAAACATTCTTGTTAGAGTTTGTATCAAAACTTGGATTTTCCTTCATACTTTAAATTTCTTTTCATTATTTTGTTTGTCATATTTTTCTCACTTAGCTTAAGAATTATTTTTCTTTGGTTTTCGGCTTTGATTTTGGTGACTTTGTTATGATTTATATGTGGAATGCTTCTGTTACCCAACAATGGTTAGGTATACATGTGAAAAATTGTTAATAGTCTCCTATTATATTTTTCTTAAATCTCTTAGCACTTGTTTTTCTTATTATAAAAGGTAGACATACTTAAGGAAGATATTACAAAACAAGAGAAGGATCTAAGCATCATGAAATCTCGAGAAATTTTTCATCAAAATTGTAATTATTTTGAGATCTCAATATTTTATTAAGATCTTTCAAAATTCTATTATCATTTCAAGAAAAGTTATTTTTAACCAAGTAAAGACACTTTACGAGAACACTTTAACTAAATTATTCGAACGCTTAAGGAGTTAATGATTCTCCCTATTTAAAAGAGTTTTATTTTTTCTAGAGTGTAATCTACAAATATATGTAAACTTAAAAGATAAGAGGTCTCATCAGCGAGCCTATTTACCATGATCATAGGGGAAAAATAGATCGACATTACCAACACCTACAAACAAACTAGGTAATGGATTATGATTGCAATAATTATAAGCATACAGTTCTATCACGAGCCAACTTGTTCATCTAATTATAACTAGTGAATGGCATTGTTAACTATCCTAAGCTATAAACCAGACAATGGCTTTTAAGGACTAAAAATAAAAATAAATAAATAAAACATATATAAATGGATTTATCTCTATGTTAATAATTCTTAAATCGATGGGATTCCGAATCATTCATGATTAAAAGGTAACCTTGTCAAGACTATAGACGTTTGCTAGCAAACAGTTCTACCTGTGACAAATGAGTACATTTTAAAGCTAAGATGTAAAGTGACCTCGCTTTATCTCTACAACTAACAAGGACCGATATAGAGTTTTGAAATATTTTAATTTATGAGGAATTTTAAGAAAATCACAATAAGATAATTCTTGCTTTTATTCGATTAATAAAACTAGTCATATTCAAAATAATTTTCTTTAATTATTATTTTTAATTTAATTTTAGGAAAATTTCATTCATATCAAAACAGAGATAACCGGGTTCTTCTCTAGTGTGTCGCCAATTGTTGTGGTGGGGGAACACAACCCCCATTTTTGACTTGTTCACTTTAAATAATGGGGACCCTTTCTATAAATTTTTTTGGCTAAACGCCTTTTAGGATTTTTATTAAGTTGATTATCCTACGATTTTATTAAATTTTCATCTTCTTTAGATTTTTGTTTTGATTACTTTGTTAAAATCGATTTTTTATAAGCTCTATCGATGCTTGTTTCACCTCATTTGGTCAACTCGGTTTGTAAATGGCATTCCTTTGAAGTCTAATCAATTATGTTGTCTCGGTTAAAAATGTATGTGAAATGTACAATATTCCATTTTTTTAATTAAATTAGTTCAATAATGCATTTTAGTTTAAATATTAACTCAGAGTTAGTTATTACTAACATTTTTCATTTTTTTACTTATAACCAAATCATAGCATATGATTTATTTATTTCAGTCAAATTACTAAACTCGAAAACTCAAAATGTCGAAGTCAGAGTTCATTTTTAATAAAGTGGTTGTAGTTTAGATATTGGGGGCATATCACTTTGGATAATTTCATAATTTAATTAAACATCATTAAAATAAAACCAAATAAAAATTTGATATTCAATATTAAATATTAAATTAGTTAAATTAATATATTATATAAATTATGATTAATTTAATTAAATTAAAATTTAATATATATATATATATATATATATATATATATATCTATATTGCATCGGAAATTTCACTAGACACATCCTTTAAAACCCCCGATGGACTTCATCATTATTTATCATGGTTATTAAAAGCTTATAAGTTATTTGTTTTTTAAACTCATTCGCATGAGTGTAATGAGAATATTGAAATGTTAGCATAGTGTTAAGGTAGTGTTAGTGTTAGTTTAATATAGTGTGTTGTTAGTTAGTTGGGTTGCTAGTTTAATATTAACATAGTAATTGTATTAGTAGCGTTAGAGCTTGCTTAGTATAGCGAATATTAGTTGGTTATCAAGGTTTAATTTTAGCATAATTTTAATTTAGTATTAATTAATGTTAGTTTAGTTTTAATTTAATAATAGATTTAATATTTATAATTAATTTTCAATTTATTAAATTAATTAATATGTAGATTATATAATTAATTTATAATTAATTATTAATTAGATTAAGTTGTTTATAAATAGTTAATTATAATTATTATATAGATTAACATTAATTAATAAATAGTTTATTAAATAAATAGTTTATAATTAACAATTAATAATGTAATTATAATTAATTAATTAATAGACAATTAAAACTTAATTTAGAATTAGATTATAACTAAATTAGATGAATAATATAATTGCAATTAATTAGAATTAATTAATTAAATATCATAATCTAATTTAGGATTAGAATTTAATTTAAAATTTTGATTTTTTAGCTCAAGCAACAAAAATTTCAGATTTTTGGAAATTTTAATATATCAACTTTAAAAGCTCATAAATTGAGTTTTACTTGGCTAAATGAGACTCGTGACAACTCATTGGAAAGATAAATGATGGAGATTATTCCCGAAGAGGTTTTATTTTTAGATTTGATCATTTATTGGGTCTAAAATTTAGCAAAAGATCATCAAGTACATAAATTTTAAACAAACTAATTTTCTTCTAGGTTTATTTTTACTTTAATTTACAACTTATGATTGCAAATTCATTCTATCTATATCGCTTAATACATGATTAAATCATCAATGACAGTGAAAGCTTATGTTTTTTTATTTATTTAATTAAGTTTTAATTGATTTATTTTAATTTCTAGATTTGACATTTTGATTTTATTTTTGCATTTTAATTTGTTTTTGGCAGAAAACAACCCTTGAAGAGATGAGGACAAGAAGCTCTCAATCAATGAGAAGACTCCAACAATTAAAGTTGGAATTTTTGAGCAATTAAAATTGATTGGGCAACATTTTTCTTAAACAAACTCTCATCTCAAAATTCTTTTGGAAATATTATAAATGGAAGATTGTAGGATGTATGAAGTACGTTTCTAATAATTGGGATCGTAATCATTTAATAGGAATTTAGAGTTGATGGGGAGGAGAGAAAAATTTCAGATTTGAACATTACCGAGGGTTTTTTCTTTTATATCTTGAATGATGTATGATGGGCAGTAGTTTGCATTTTTGTAGCTCTAGTTTTGAAAACAAGTAGGTTTTAACCCCGAACAGAATTATCTACACACGAATCTTATAAATGTTAAAATAAATAATAGCAAGAGCATAAAACAAAATAGATAAACACAGAGATTTTCCCCGGATCCCAAATCGTAGACTAAATTTGATTTTTCATTATATCTTCTTTAGTGTTACAACACATATATATACATGCCGTGAGCATACATAAACCCCAATCCATTAACTTTGGATTAGAAATGATAAACTAGTTCCCTTGACCGGATCTAATAAAATACCAAAATGCAAAACCATCGACCCCAAAACCATGTGCAAAACCATGCACAAAACCAAGGGCGGATCCGCTTATGAGTGGGTCCGCACAAAAAACAATGGATGGGCGCCGCCCGACCCGAACGGTGTGGAACCGCTCGCCCTCAGACTTCAGCCTACGCCCGCCGACGCAAATACAACCGCGTCTTGGAGCTAATCGTGGAAAGAATATAACACATACCTAACATTCTCCCACTTGTTGTTTTCTTTCCACCTGGGCCACAGAGAGCTTACTCTCATTTGGCCAATTCTGAACACCCATTGTTTCTACACCACGAGAACTTCGTAGTGCTCGCACTTCGTCACGTATCCGTAACATTCTTCAAAGTGTCCACCTTTACCAACACCCTTTAGCCTCAACCATATCTCTAACAAAGTGATATCGAACATCAATGTTTTTGTCTTTGAATGATAAGCGGTGGTTCTTAGCCAAGAAAATTTCACTTTGCCATCGGGCGCTCATCCTCATAGCCTTGTCAGACTCAACCCCATATTTCTGAACACACCCTCGCAGAACCAACCGTTCCTTGCTTGCATGAGTGGCTACTATGTATTCGCCTCCGTAGTTGAAAGCGCCACTACATATTGTCTTTTACTCATCCAACTCGATCGCACCTCCAAATAGGTTAAACACATACCCACTTGTAGATCTTCTTGTCCGCATCTCCACCACCGCATCAACAAAACCACGAATGTCCAAAATTCTTTCCTAACTCGGTCTTCGGTAGCACAAGCCATAATCACTATGCCACGTAAATATCTAAAAATCCGCTTCACCTTATCCAATGCTCCTTCCCCGGGGTTTGACATAAACTCATTAATACTCCCATCGACAGGGTAACAACTGTCTAGTACGACCATTGCATACATCAGGCTACCCACTCGCACTTGCATATGGAAATAAGCTATATCCTCTTCTTCTTGTGTCTTGGACACTGTCACAGAAGCCAGACCCATGTGAATAGGAACACTCACCGTTTACTATCCCGCATATTGAACCTCTCGCAATATAGTCTCGACATACTTCCTTTGGTTTAACCAGAGCTTCCTCTTTGCCCGATCTCTCTTAATTTCCATGCCCAAAATATAGTTTGCGCACCAAGATCCTTCATGTCGAATTTGGAGAATGCTTCGTCTTCAAATCTTGGATAATTTCTTTGTCATTTTCAATCAACAACATATCATCCACATATAAGACCAAATAAATAACACGGTCACCAATTAATTTAAACAAAACACAAGATCCTCCTTGTCAGAAGCCAAGCTCGTATATAGGTATCAAATTTCTGATACCACATCCCAGATCGTTTTAACCTATACGAGACTTCTTCAACTCCGCATACTAGTTCTTTCTTACCCTTCACCATAAAGCCTTCAAAGGCTTCATGATTCTCTTCGATCCCCGTGAAGAGTGCTCGTCTTCTGTCCATCCGTTCTATCTCAAAATCAAATGATGCAAAGAACAGATAAAAGTAATCTAATAGAAGTAACCTTGGCAACAGGAGAAAAAATATCACCAAAATCAATTCTCGCACTGAATAACCTTTGCTACCAACCGAGCTTTGTATTTCTCCACCTGCCTTCTACATCCATCTCTTTAAACACCCATTTGCTCCCGATAATTTCCTTCCAAATTAGGCAACTCCACTCCGCATCCCATGCTCCATATTTTTTGTGCAAGGATGCCATTTCATCAACCATGGCCTCCTTCCAGAAGTTTTCCATCCTTCGAATCTATCAAGCCCCGATGTTTCCGGGTTCATCATCAGCTATAGTTAAGGAAAACTCAACAAAGCAGATGGACTATACTCTTCGGCTGCCTCTTCTTCCGAATCGATCTTTCAAAGCTGAGTTTGTGGCTCTCATCTTCTAAGTCTTTCCGTTGTAGAGTCCGCCATCCTCCTTTAGCTCAAACTCTATCTTCAGTTCCTTTGGTGACTTCATGTTTAACAACATCTTTCACTTCTCTAAACACCACATCTCGGCTATACACAACCTTTCTGCTTCGGTTCCAGCTTGTAACCCTTTAAACCATCCTTATACCCAATAAAGATGCACCTTTCGCATTTATTATCCAACTCGGGTCCTTTTCTCCTTTGGAACGTGTACATATACCCATCCAAATAATTTAGATGTGTACAGAGGGTTTCTTACCACTCCATACCTCATGGGGTCTTATCCTCCAACGCTCGATGAAGGTGATCCGTTAACTAAGTAACATGCAAATGCACGCTCTCCTCTGCGAATTCTTGTCCTAACCCGTACAACCGAGCATGCTTCTTTCCTTTTCCATCGTTGTTTTATTCATTCTTTCCGCAACTCCATTTTGCTTAGTGTGTATGGAGTAGTCTTCTATTTGCTATACCACACTTCTTACATAACTCTTCAAATCTTCTTAACTCCCCAACACAGACCGTCCTCAATGCCTTTATCTTCTTCTCTCGTTTGGTTTTCCCACCGAGCCTTAAATTCTTTTAAATTTGTCAAAGACTTTTCAGATTATTCCCGTGAGAAATATATCCATGTATCTCTTGAGAATTCATCTATGAATGAAACATAGTACGTACTTTCCTGATGGAACTCGACACAGTCCAAACACATCACTATGCACAAGTTCTAATATCTTGTTTGCCCTCTTAGCACTGTATGAAAACTCACCCGATTTCCGCTTCCCATATACACAATGTTCACAAATCAAAATCCGAGAACAATTAGACATACCTTCTACCATACCATCTCTATGTAGTATCCGAAGGCCCTTCTCTCCAATATACCAAGCCTTTGATGCCATAGCATGGTCTTTCTCCAGAAAATGCCTAGACTTTCCGTCCCACTTTCAGAGCCACAAACCGTATTAATTCCATCATCAACACAGCAATTAGAAGTAGGCTGAGTTCCAAATACCGAACTCCCCATTGTCATCTGCTCCCCGAACCATCTTGCAGGCATCTTCTTCGATCGCTTTTACACTCCGCATCATCCATCTTGCTTGCTGCAATCGATTGGCCAATGTAGAATATGCACACCAGAAGTGTTCTAATCTTCCCACCTTGTGCCTTCAACACCTTTCCACGTCCGACGATCTCCGCCTCCTATCATCCCCTAGGAAGACATCACCACCATCATATTTCATACTCTGTAACCACCCCTATGGCGAGTGAAGTGAAAGGATGCACCCGAGTCAATCAACCATGACTCATGATCTACATGTGTATTCAAGAAGAAGCCAACACATCCCCACCTTCATCCGAGGTGGTTTTTGCTCGCAGTATGACCTTCATCGCATCCCTTTTCTTTCTCGTATTTAGATCCGTATCTTTTTGGTAGTGCCCTTCCTTCTCGCATTTCTAGCACACCTTTACAAACTTTCCAAGATTTAGATCTCCCTCTAGATTTAGATCACCAAACCTTATTCTTGTTTTTGTTCTGGGACCTTCACGTATAAGGCATCTCCATTCTCACCCTCCATATTTCTCCGTCTCATTTCCTCCGATAGCAAGCAATGAGACAATGTCATCAAAATTCAAGGTAGTTGTATTGCTACCTATAGCACAACTGATCGTCCCACGAGTCCTGGTAGAGAGCACAACAAACTGATGCACTTATCTTCATCCGAGATTTTAATATCAATGCATCTAAAGCCGACTTACCACAAGATTGAAGGCGTTCGATGCTCACCGAGTTCCATCTCATCCTCGTTATGTACTTTTTCCGCAGAACAACTCTATTCACCGTAGACTTAGATTGGTACAAAGTCCCAAGTTTTTTCCCACAAATTCTTCGCTATAGCTTCCCGCATACATTCAACAATAATGAATCCGACACACACAACCGTATTGTGCTCTTGGCCTTCGATCCAGCTTTTCCAGTTTCATCCGACATTGCCGTTGGTTTGTTATAATTGATCTAACGTAATCCACCGATATTTATCCACCAGACCTCCATCTTGAGTTTCCAACTCAAAACTTCCGACCATTAAATTTCTCGATCTCTATCTTTCCACCGTTTGCCATCTTCTTTCACCGCAAGAATCAACCTGCATCTCCCAATCGAACAAGGTCTACCACAGCCCGAGCAAAAACCCTCAACAACAAAGGCGTCCCCTGAAGCCGAAACAACTCGATACCAAATGTAGGTTTTAACTCGAAATTTAACTTTGTCTACACATAATCTTATAACAGAATAAACAATAGCAAGAGCATAAAACATAAACAAACATAAACACAGAGATTTTCCCCTGATCCCAAATCGGGACGAGCAACCTTGATTATTATACCTTTTAGTGTTAAAACACATATATATACATGTTTATATTACATAAACCCCAATCCATTAACCTTTGGATAGAACATAACCGTAGTTCCCTTGACCGCATCTACAAAAATACCAAAATAAACCATCAAACCCCAAAACCACAGTAAACCATGCACAAAACCATAAGGATCCGCCTATGAGTGGGTCCGCAAAAACAATTTTGGCAGGGGCGCCGCCCGACCTTCAATCTGGACTGCCATTTCGTGACTTCAAATACGCCCGACGCAACATACAACAGGATAATCGGGAAAGAATATAACACATACCCACAACATAAATTCAAGTAATGTAAAGGACTCAGGAGACTGTGATCGTAATAGATTCAATTAAATGGTCTTTTTGGCATTTCTCAGACAAATAATTAATTTCAATTTTATGATAATAAAATTGTTGTTTCATTTTATTCATGTTTATGCATTTCTCGTTGATATGGATAATTTGTCTCAATATTGTTATGTATCTCTCGTTTTTATTGATTAACTCCGATTTATGAGTAACTATTTAATGTAAATCGTCTATAAAACCGATTTATTAAATAGTAATGTGTTGCGAATTTATTCCACATGTTATTATTTAATTATTGGTTTGATCGATTTGACAATCAATATCATTTTTGTGAATTTCTTCCGAAGTGTTGATTTATTATTTCAAACTTAAATGGTCTCAATAGGATGTGTTTTTGCATAAAAAATGTCATGTTAATTGAATTTATTCGTTAGCTTTCATTAATTAAAAGAGAGACATATTTAATTAATATTTAATTATCTTGCTCTTAGTTGGGTTAGATCTATATCCACCCAATTAAGATAGGATTTAGATTAGTTTATTTTGTTTGCATTATAGAATAAGTTTGCATTTAGATTAAGTTCTACATTCTTTTAAGTCTTCTCTCAAAGAGGCAAAATCTTAATTGTGGTTTGACAGAACCTGGGCTTAAGGGTCATTCTCTTGCCCGATCGCAAGAAGAGGTGATCCGATATCCCCGTTCATTGGTAATTAAAGATAAATTGTAAACCAACAAGGATAGGGGAAAAGGTAACCAATCTAGTTAAACCAAATGGGAGCCACTATCATAAACGGAAAAGGAGTTGTATTGCTCCTAGATTCCAGATATCCCTAATGTTGTCGCAATGATTCTGAGAGTCAGATATTTTTGGTGCTAGAAGGAGTGGCCCGAAACTTGTTGTTTATTGAGTCTTTCATTTTAACCTTTATTTAAATCATGATGGCTCCTCTAAACTTCTAATGGCAGTTTCACCGCTATATACCCACATCCTTCTCTTTGAAATACAAATTCTCCTTTGCAATTCCGAAGTGGAACTTCAATTCTGCAACTGCAGCTCAACTTTAAATGTGAAGCTTTTTATACTTCAAATCATAGATTTGAGATATTAAATAAAATTCTTATGGTTATAAACCACTCAACCCGCATTTACATATCTATATTCGAAAGCTCTATTTCAAACTTAATTTAAATCCGAATTATTCTCTCAACCATCTCATATATGACTTCATTTAACATTCATTTATGCAAAGGTTTTACTTCAACCTACCTCCAATATGATGGCCACCACTTTTTCCCATATAGCAATTCGAATTTTATGTTCGATCAAATCAAGTATATATATGTGGCCTTTTCCTTTAAAACTTACCAAGCTCGACCTTGGTTAATTAACACTAACACATATAAATATTATACATTCAACATCAACAACCTTCACGGCATTAAATTAGAATGCCACCACATAATTAATATTCAATCATACATAAATTCATACTTTGGCTAAAACTCAATGTCGACATAAAATTACAATCGGGGCCCATAGTCGTCCTTTACCTTGGCTAATTGTCGAATGATCGGATGGTCCAAATTTCATCGCGTTCCAAAACTCAATTGAACGCTCATTCATCATTGTGCAACACAACTACATGCTTTAATTTTCAAAATCACACGATAAAAGTGGTTTTTAACACTTAGTGCCATGTGTCGAGCAACGGGTGATATCGTTCCAAAAGGTAAAAACAACCTCTACCGCTCTTGAGACCACGCGATAATCGCCGCTTAGATTCACCAAACCACCTCTACTATTTAACGCTCCACCTGCCATCTTCATGGTTCCACCTCCCCTTTCTTCACGGTTCTTTGTCATTAAACAATGCTCCAATGCATCTCGGGTTCCATTCTAACGACAATTCCATTTATCACTTCATTTCACTTAATTCGCGTTCATTTGATCCGTGACTTCGTAGTCTCTTCGCAAATTAACATTCCCCCATTTCAACGTGACTCGGGGTTTTAACACAAATAAAGGGTCAAATCTTCGCACAGTCCTCGCCCCCGGTTTCATCTTCAAATTCCGCTTCTCTGTTTCGATGGCTTTCAAATGGAAACTCTAAACAACATTATTACCACTCCTCAATTCCTCTTATGAGGAATACAGACTTTACTCCAAGCCTAGACCTCGAATCACTAATTGATTGAAATTTCGTTCTTTCCCGGGTGATGGATCCTTTCGGATCGATACACTTAACTCTTATGTCTTCCCAAATATATATATATATATATATATATATATATATATATATATATATATATATATACGTAATTTCCAATTGACCTTTATCATTCAACTCAATCACGTATTGAAAATTTCATCAATTTGTTAGCAATTAACAGTATCACCACTTCAATCCTATTGCCTAGTTCACCGAAACACAAAACATTCCTCACAATTTAATTCAATCAAAGAATACACATGAAATCTACACAAAATTCAGTTATCAAATTCTTCATTAATTACAAAACCTACTTCCTCCGTGGGTCCGATCTTCAATTCGATGTCTTCATCCTCCTACTCTACCGAACAACTATATGCCCGTAGGCTTACATTTATACCAATTTAATGGTGAATTTATTCCGCCCTCCCAAAACTTAAAATTCCCAAATCCTAATTCTATAATAAATCCCTAGATTTTGGAAACCGACTCCAACTCATTCCTATTCTGCAGTTTTTCGAATCTCTAATCTCTTCATATGCCCAACTAATCATTCGAGAGTGCTTACAATTTTCCACATTTAATTAAAATTAATTAGAACCCGTCAAAATTCATTGGCATAAAATATAACTCTCTTTGAAAAACTAAAAAAACCTCTAAGTCTAACAAAATGCATGGAATTTGTTTTAGCCTGCTGCCCCCGCATCGAATTTATATTAAAATTAATCATGATATCCTAATCATGTCATAAAACTTTGCCTCCTGATCCCATACTTTGTCATGTCCATCACCGCATTATTCTTCAACCGCACACTCTGTGTTTCCATACTTTGTTCGCAACTTGCCTCCAACTACGTTTACATTCCGCTCTTGTTTTTCCACAAATTTCTCATTTCAAGATCGTCGCTTCGAGACACCTTTTCATCAATCGCCTTATGATACTTTCAATTTCTATGCCTAGCCTTTATTCTCGGCTCCGGAATTACTTCGACCACCGCCGCCGCTTCCAATTTCGTTGGCTGCTAATGTCGCCATCAAGTATCGCTCCAAGAATTTTGCCGCCCCTTGTGGCTATCTCCCTAAATTGTTGTCAGAATTTTTTTTACTTCGTAGATGTCACCCCACATGCCGCCGCCCGTGGTCGCTCTAAAACTTCCCCCCCCGAATATCCCTTAGGATATCTCCTCTCGGCAACATTCTTCGCTTCATCACCTCGCAAATATACTTTTAAAAAGTAAATTATCTTTCAATTCTCTAGCCGCAAGAATATAATCATTCATTTCTCCTTGTGTACTAGTAAGCGTGATTAAATTCTCGTTAAACTAATATCCGCTCCTATTCTTTTCATTAAATTTTCCATATATTTTCTTCTAGTGTCCGCAATTTCATTCTCTTTCTAAATGTTTTCAAGAATCAATCACCCATCTATTCTCAGCATTTCCCATCACATAGTCGCAAAATTGTTTCAACATATCTTCCTTTCTTCCTGACAATCTTCAATTTTCCTCCACCCTATTGATTGCTTCTAGCGGTCAAATCAAGTTCTTCAAATTTCCGTATTTCATCTTCAATCGAATAGAATTTCGATTTCCCCATCGTAGTGCCCAAAGTCGTCCTCCAAATTCTCTTTGGCTATTCGTAATAAGCCAAATCTTCCTTGTCATCAATGTTAATAAATGTTCCTTCACATGAGACATGATTGCCTCACCTTCTTCGTAACATTCCGTATCCAAGACAACTCCAAAAGATGGATTGTCTTCTACAATACCTATCAACAAAGTTTTCAAATTATCGGGCTTCAAAATCATAGTATCTAATGGTCTCATTTGATGAGATCCAGCCACCAATTATTTCTCAACAATCCTAAGTCTCTTCCAAGACTCGGTAAAGTCTTCACTTTCTTCATTCCCGCATCTTCACATTCGCAATCCCCAATTTAGAAATTGATGTTCTCCTTTCGATATTGAATCTTGTTTATTCATAATTGCAGGTAATCAAATTTCCTCATTCCATGGATTAAAGTATTCCATGGAATTTTCCTCCTCCTTTCTTTACCGTCTAGTGGTGTCAAATTTTCTCCATCATCAACAAAATCTCGCATTCATAAAACAATTGTTAAAACAAAATCATAAGGCCTCGCCAGTTTCTTTCCTCTCACAAAGATTTCCAGCAAGATGTCAGTCTCCGAAATTCCTTCCTTTCTATCAAAGACATCAAGATACCGATTCACTTTTCCTAAATACCTTCAAGAATTCTCAAGACTCATTAACAAGTCTTTCTCCTACATCATCCGCCTCCCATGATGTTTTCCTATTCACCGTAGTGAGCTCAGCTTCTTCAGAATCTCTTTTCATATCAATTCTCCAATAAATATTCCAGCTATGTAATTTCTTTGTGGTACTGTCAAGTATTTCATCATCATTTACTTCATCCCCGCCTCATACACGAATTTTCAAATTTGTAAACTACAAGCTTCAATAGCCTCATAACTGTGTTTCACATATTAGTTCTTCAAACTGATCCTTATTCATCTGTAAGAATTCTTCCTCATGGCCGCAACAATTTCCATCATAAATGGTATCATCAAGTTCCTTCACCAAGAGACATTTCTCCAACATTATACTGCTTCATATCATCTTCAGATACTTCTGCTTCTTGTATGCTTCAGGATTTCACCTTCTTCAAAGCAGGTTGTTGTTGCTGCAGCATGTATATTTTACGTCTGTTTGTTCAGATTTTTCCATGTTCTAGCATTTAATATATCTTCTTGTTGTTAGCAACTTCTTGATTCTGCTCTTCATTTTGTTGACCTTCAACTATATTCTACCTTATGTTCATATTTTCTGCTTCTGTTCCGCCATAATATAAATCTTCTTCATCTTGTTGTTCGAGAAATTCTTGATAATTTATAACGAGTGTCCATCTTCATTGCTTTCGTTTTTCAAGAAATCTTCCATGTTTGTTGTTTCTTCATAAGTGGTTTCTGTTGTTTCATCTTCTTCATGATATGTACTGATTTTCATTATTGCCTGCTGATATCCGCCGCAGACTCAAATTATTCTCCATGTCTTCGATTACGACTTTCTGTTGTTTATTCCCCATATCTTCTTCTTCATATATTTTTGACTTCTGTTTTCATAAATAGAGAATATCACGGACGACCTTCTGTTATCCTCATCGTTGTTTGCTTCCTTACAGTTGTTTTTTCGTTATTTGTTCTGCTCATGATTTTCGAGGTCTGATTTCAGTGGTTTGTTCCCCGCTGAGTCCCCATACCGCCCTCGTTAATGTTTCCAGTTTTCACCACAAAGAGAGTCCTTTGTTTTCATCAGGCCTGATAATCTCTGTTCCGCCCTGTTGTTCTTCCGCCCGGCGATTAATATCCCCAGCAGATTTTCATTTTTTTCAGCGCGGATTTGCTGAAGAGATTTCTGCTGTTCTCCTGAATCGATTTCCAGTTTGCCGCTTCACCAGAGCGGTATTACGCCGTCATCGTCTTCGTGGTCGGCAGATTTTGCTGTTCTTCCTTACTCGTCAGCATCTCTGATGTTTTGCAGGATGCCGCTTCAGCCAGATTGCCGCGATGCGGCCCGACAAAACGATTCATATTTCATCAAAGCAGATACTTTATTATGCTGTTCTTTACCAGGCCATTACTTCTGTTAAAGGTACAGAGTCGATAAACGAGAAAGAACTGTTGCCTTCATATCTCATCCATCTGCTGCAGAGTGATACCTGCACCAGACTGATGATGTCTTTATAAAGGTGAAATGTCAACGAGATTTCATCATAGCTCATTTCACCTGTTCTGTTCATCGCCTTCATCACCATATAGATTTCATTGTTTATCATTGCAGATTTGTTTCACCAGCCAGCAGCGTCATCACGCTTCATATCCTGATTTTGCCCCATCATCCTGCTGCAGCGCTCTTCCTGTAGTGTCGTTGCCGGATTTGTTGTTTATAATTTATCAGCGCAGATGTTTGTTGCTGAACACCTTCATTACCAAATATTGCCACCATAGTTCATTATCAACGCGGTAGCCCTTTAGTTCGGTTGTTCCACCAGCAAATGGTTACCAGTTCAATACCGTTCCCCTTGTTCGTTTGTTCTTCACGGATTCATATCCGGTATCCACGGTATCCAGTGCCCACGATCATCGTCCATCACCAGCAAACATGAACGATACTCTTTAGTCCCCTGGAACAGCATTTCAGCAGGCGGTTTTGGTCATCGGCATCACGGCATAGATACCCCAGATATTGCGCCCAGTGCGCAGAGAAGAACGGCTACCGAGAATACGGATACTGTTGGGATCCGCCACCACCTCATCGCCAGTCGCTTCCGGTCGTTTGTTTCAGTTCCACTCTTCATTGCCGCAACATTCTGCTGTACATTCTGTAGCTTCATTCACCACTTATTACCTTCTTTACTGCTGCATTACCAGTAACTTTGCTGACGATACGGATTTGTTCTCTATACCATCTCCATTTCACTTATAGATCGGTTTGCGTTCATTACCTTCAAACGCCGCTTTATTCAAATTTCTTTATCGCCTGCTTTGTTCGTTGTTCATATTTCATCACTTCTACCTTCCTGATAATATGATTTCATCGTTAACTAATCACTAATTGATTGAAATTTCTTTCTTTCCCTGGGTGATCGATCCTTTCTCGTAATCGATACACTTAACTCTTATGTCTTCCCAAATATATATATATATACATAATTTCCAATTGACCTTTATCATTCAACTCAATCACAAGATTGACAATTTCATCAATTTGTTAGTAACTAATCGTATCACTACTTCATTCCTATTGCCTAGTTCACCAAACACAAAACATTCCTCACATAGAATTCGATCAAAGAATACACATGAAATTCACAATAAAATTTAGGAACAATTTTAATTACAACCTACTGTGTGTGGGTCTTTCTATCCTCCTACTCGCCTCTCATCAACTATATGCCCGTAGGCTTACATTTATACCAATTCTAATGGTGAATCGATTCAAGACTCCAAAAATCTTTAAATTCCCAAATCCTAAATCTATACTAAATCCCTAGATTTGTGGAACCGACCCAACTCATTCCTATTCTCGTTAGCCTTTTTCAAATCTCTAATCTCTTCATATGCCCAAATAATCATTCGAGAGCGCTATACCCTTTCCACATTTAATTATAATTAATTAGAACCCACTAAATTCATTACATAAAATCTAACTCTCTTGAAACTAAAAACCCTAAGTCTAACAAAAATGCATGGAATTTTATAAATTCTCATCGCCCTCGCATCAACTTCCAATTTGGAGTTGTATCCATGGACATGCATTTCCCAATACTCCACTCCAAAGTGGTAAGACTCTTTGCCTTGTGTGTTTGAATGGTAAGAAAAATTCTTCTCGCTTTTTAATCATGTCTTTCAATTTATGATTTCCAAGAAATTGATGAAGGCATTTTGTGCGTAATTTTGCATTTCTACATTTGGCGCAGCTAGAAACTCGTGTAGAACTCTTCAAGCGTTTCAATCCACACTGGTAAATAATTTTTTGCAATATCCCTTTGTAAATTTGATGGATATATATAGTGAAAAGGTATGATGATTTTGAAGATTCTAAGGTTTGAAGAGGTTTTAAATGATTTTTAATATTAGGTTTCGTTTAAATTGTTTAAAATTTAAAATCAAGATAAACTCAAAAAAGAATTATTATATTGTTTGAACATATTTTTCTTCTTCCATTCAAAAACCCATGTAAAATTATTTCAAATTTTGACTGTTCTCCTAATTTCACTGATCAACAAGAAAATATTAAAGTATTATTGAAGAAGACACCGCTTTGAAATCAAAATCATTACATTAGAATCAAATTCAGATCATAACCGAAAATACCAAGAACATTAAAGTTTCCAATAATAAGAAAGTTCATAGACAAATTTCTAAATTCTTTCAAGATGAAATTCAAATTCATATCAACAAAGCAACATTCTTCAAGAAAGCATAAGTAGCCAAGTAAATGATTTTAATTCAAATTGCGTATGAAGAAAAATACACTAGAGTCCTCAAATAGAGATATTTCTCAATGCATTGTTTCGGATTCATATTTTTCTTTATCCCGAGTACTTTACGAATTTTAACCTCTTCACATTAAAGATATATTTCAGAAACAAGAGAGGCCGATGAATTGCCAATCAGCTTTTATCGTGAATAGAAAATTAATCAATGATCATTCTTCCGCATTAATGAATGGGCTAAATATTCCTTCGCTTTGATACATTGAATAAAATTGAAGAGAATTCCAATGAATGCCTTGAGATCATTTATGATAACTACTTTGACATCGAGGATATTAGTGTGTCTTCTTTACAATTGAATCCTCATGATTAAAGTCTAATCACATGTGAAAATGAAGAACAATATAATTCAGAAATTAAAATAAACAATTTTCATTTTCAAACAAATAATCATACTTATGATTTCAACATTCAAGAAATCATTCCAATCTATGATTTATATGATGATCAAGATCTCATTCCTATTCGCCAGAAATACACCCTTTCTAATTCACAAATGGGTATCAACAATCACATTATTCACTCCATCAATTTTGATGAAATTGCTTTAAATCAAGCCTCAATTGTGTTGTAACAATAATTGTAACACTAGTGTAAACTATGATTCAATTTGTTATTATTTCAACATTTATTTTTAAATTCGATTTTATTTATGTTTTTAGTGTTAAAATTTTAGATACTTTGTGCTAGCATATTGAATAGCTCAATATTGAACACTCAATTGATGCATTGCCTCAATGGATAAATGAAGATTCAAATTATGCGAACATAAAATTATTAAACTTTCAATTTCAATTGATGTTCATTCCTTATCAATCACTTCTTCTTCTCAAAAGCAAGATCTACAAGCGAATGTATTTTCGCAATATAATCAACAATCTAATTCAATTAATAATCTTCATTGGATTTATCGGGCTCCCATCCATTTTTCAATATAGATAAGTTTGAAGAATTTGGTATTTCACGTAAAAGAGCATTAACAATTTAACATTTATTCATAACACTAACGAAATCACACATGCCATTGTTGTTTAAAGATCATTTCTACAACCTAGTCACATTCTCTTTAAACCTTTCCCACTTCAATAATGGAAATCCATTCAGATTTCTATGATCCAATTGAAATTCAAGCTTAGAAAGGGCATTTCAAGAGAAGGTAATGGTGAATAATATACTAATATTAAAGATACATTCTATTAGATTTAGTTGTAGTATTATATTTAAAATTTTATTAATGTTTGACATATACATACATGAATTAAAATGAGAGAGTGGTTATACAGCTATTAGGATCATACCTATATTTTCTATGTATATAGTTAGAATAGAAGTAGAATTAATTTAGTTAGTTTGTTTTGTGTAGTTAATTTATTCTTAATAGTTCTCAAGAGATATAAAATAAAGCAAGCAATCAAACCTTCCCATATCATATACATGTTTAGGGAAATATTTGCTTTTATTAGAAAATTTCTAATTCGTGTTTCCCATTTTTAAATCAAAATTTATTTGCATCAATATCTCTACTCTACCTATTTTGAATAATGTCTTCACTAAATTCAATTGAGGTTTCACTTGCTACCAATAACCTCAAAGCCGTCAGGATTTTGAAATCCTTATATACTTTTCTTCGAATTTTATTTGCTAAAGGTTTTGAGGATATAAAGCTTCATGATCTCATTATCTCATGAGATGTATGTCTATCTATTACAAGTTTAATTCCAATTTAATCATTATTAGTTAGTTTAACCTTTGTCAGTAACCACATGAAGTTCATATTATCTTCTTCGAAATTTTTTAAAATGACTTTTAAGGGTGTCCATTTGGTCGGTGCACACATTCAACTGTTGATATTTTTCCACAATTAGTATTATCCTATTTCGATCTTTAGTTTATTATCCGATGGCCGTAATGTGCATCATTTTTTTTATTATTACTGCGTTATATTAAATACCATGACAATACATATTTTTCTCAAAGGAGTTAGTAGGGCACAAATTGCCGTTGCAACTAAAGGAAGCCTATTTTCATATTTATTTATAGAACTTTATGAGTTCTAGATTTCGAAATATGAATAAATAGATTTTATTTAGGCCGATTGCACACTGATTTAGAATAAATAATGAGATGAGTTTTAAAACAAAGTCGAATTTTGATTAATATAAGGAAGAATTAGAAGATTCATAAGGTAAAATCCACAAACAATTCTCTTCCGTGTACGTATTTACAAGTTCATTTTAATCTATTAATAGTTCTTTTCCTTAGTTTATTTTTGATTCTGTTCGTTTATTTTGCAAGTTTTCATTTGTTTTCAAAACTTGAAGTAAGAATCAAACCCATTTCAAATTTTCAAATAAAAGTTTAGGGAAATTTTATTTGTGATTCATTAGAATTTGAGCATCTCTTAACTTTGCTTTCATTTATTTAGAAACCTTAAGAGCATTGAAAATATCTATCGGAAGATTCATATCGAAACATCTCATATCTCTCACATCGCAAAATTCATACGTTCGATTCCTTTTTTTCATTATATTTTCCATTTGAATGAATTTACTAATATTGTGATGTTCACATAATTTTGGACCCGATATGAAATTCAATGTAAGTTCATAAGAAATATTGCGTCCGTTCAATCGCAATAGTGGTAGGGTCATACTTAAAAGCAACGATGTCTTGGATCCGATATGATATTAAAAATCTCGTAATAAATTTATCAGTCCATTCTTCATCATATCAAGATATCAAAATATTACATTTTGTACTTAATTTTCCGATCGTCGAGAGCCACACCATTCAATACATTTCACAAATTAAAAAAGTTTAACATATTCATTTTTCAAAACTCCGATGTAATCAAACGTACACATCGCATATCACATCGGGATGAATTCAAAAGTTTTTTTTTCATCGCAAAAAATTCCGATGCAATAGAGCTTCTAATCGCAAAAGCACATTAAACATAAGTTTGATCTTTCCATTTAAAAAGTTCCGATGTGATGAACCCAATCGTGAAATCGCAAATAGGAGAAATAAATTCTAATATATTCATTTGCAAAACTCCGATGCGATAAAGTTCAAATCACACCGCAAATTATTAAATTTAATTAGTCAATAGTTAACTTAGCACCCTCCGAAGATAAGTCCAATCGCAAATCGGGAATCTAGATAGGAACCTAATCGCATCTGTAATCTATTTTTAAAAGTTATGGCGTTGTATAACCTACGTCGCATTTCTCATTGCTATCGCATTTTCTACACTGTCACATTATCATGATCACACATCAACATTGCTCATCGCTTATCGCTTCTTCATCACCGACATTATTATAACCATCGCATCATTTATCGCAAGAATCATATTGGCATTTCCAACATGACTATTTTCCAATATTCCGATATGTTGATAATTTTATATCACTCATCGCATTTTTGATGGTCAGCAACAACCATGTCATCCATCACATTGCCGAGCATCGCAATCGCCTTCATCGCATTTTTATTCATGGACATACCATTATTCCAATCTCCATGCATGCGCAATGCAATGTAAAAAATACAAATCGTGAGATGCGGTGTGCGATGTGCAATTTGCAACATGATTATCCCCGATCCTAAATATAATATTTCCTTCAATGATATGATCATTCCATCTCATTGCACATATTCTTTTCGCATGATTCACATCATAAATTTGCCACCGCAACCCCCAATGCAATAAATTCCAAACGAATTCCCTCTACATGAAATACGCATCATCCGATAAGGTACTGTTAATTTAAAGAAATCACTATGATACTAAAGCGTATTGATGACAATTTGCGTATATTCAAATGATTTTAATTTCTCATATATTTCGCCTTTAAATAATTCCATAATTAAATATGAAATTCAAGACTCCTTAAATTTCATTGATTTAAATTTGGTCTTAATTAACAATTTATAAAATCATAGAATTTGTATAAAACTTATAATATTTTTAGAATATTCATCATCGCAAATTTCAATCTCATTTCTAATGTGTTTGTTTTAATTTCAATCCCCCTTGAACACAAAGCATTCCATTTTTACATTTTACCGCTTGCTTTAGTTTAAATAAAATAAATAATGATTTTGGGCTATAGATTTGGTTAGTTTGCCTTCATATTTTTAATGTCAACTAAAAGAAATAGTCAACTAGTATTGGAGAAATTGATACCTTCGTAAGATTAAATGCAATTATCCAATGGTAAGATTCATAATCTAATTTCATTAATTTCATTTCATTACTTTAGTTTCATTTTGTTTTTTAAATTATGTTGATATAAAATTTGTTTTATAAATTTCTTCGTAAAGCTTTCAATCATCCACAAATCACATTTTGGAAGTCCTATGCTCTTTTCCTGTTTTATTTTCAAGAAGCAATATAGTCTTCAAGTGGAAATAATTACACTAGAAGTTTAACTTAACTGCTTTCTTTAAAGCATTCATTTATTAGAAAATTATTAAGATAATGCTTTGAAACAAGAAGATTGACATCAGACAGAATTTTTTATTGTATTTAATTTTATGATCATCCGATCTAAAGCCTAAAACACTTACAACCTCGCAAGGTAAGTTTTCCGATCTCAACATAATAATAGAATGTTTATACATTATTTTTCTTTTACTTCATGTTGTTGAGATATTGGTATAAAAATTAATTGCCGTAGTTTGTATTTCAAAACTTGGATTTTCCTTTCTAGTTTTAAATTATTTATTTTACGACGATTTCTTTTTCACTTTAGCTTAAGAATTATTTTCTTTGGTTTTCGGGCTTTGATTTTGGGTGGACTTTGCCATGATTTATATGGAATGTCTTCGTTACCCAACAATGGTTGGTATACATAGGAAAAATTGTTAATAGTCTCCTATTATATTTTTCTTAAATCTCTAGCGTAATTTGTTTTTCTTATTATAAAGGTAGAGACATACTTTGCGAAGATATTATAAAACAAGAGAAGTTGATGAAGCATCATGAAACTGAAATTTTTTCTAATAAAATACTATTTTGAGATCAATATTTACAAGATCTTTCTAAAATTCTATTATCACTTAAGAAAGTTATTTTTAACCAAGTAAAGACACTTACAAAGAAACACTTTTAACTCAAATTGTTATTCAACTCTTAAGGAGTTAATGATTCTCCCTATTTAAAAGAGTTTTATTTTTTCTAGAGTGTAATCTTACAACATATAAACTTAAAAGATAAGAGGTCTCATCAATGCAGCCTACTTACCATGATCATAGGAAAAATAGACTCGACATTAACACTCAAACAAACTAGGTAATGGATTATGATTGCAACAATTATAAGACAAGAAATTAATAGCCGCCTTAATGTTCCAATTATAACTAGTGAATGGCATTGTTAACTATCTCAAGCTAACCGATAATGGCTTTTAAGGACTAAAAAAATAAAATAAATAAATAAATAAAACATATATAAATGATTTCATTCATAATAATTCTTAAATCGATGGGATTCTCAATCATTCATGATTAAAAGGTAACCTTGTCAAGACTATAGATGTTTGCTAGCAAAGCAGTGGTTCTACCTGGTGTGACAAATGAGTACATTTTAAAGCTAAGATGTAAAGTGACCCCCGCTTTATCTCTACAACTAATTAAGGACCGATATAGAGTTTTGAAATATTTTAATTTACAGAGAATTTAAGAAAATCACAATAAGATAATTCTGTTTTTATTCGTATTAATGAACTATTAGTCATATTCCAAAAAAATAATTTTTCTTTAATTATTTTTAATTTTAATTTTAGAAAAATTTCATTCATATCAAATGAGATAATCGGTTTTCCGTTGTGTCGCCAATTGTTGTAGAAACACAACCCCCATTTTAATTTGTTCACTTTAAATATTGGGACCTTTATAAAATTTTTGGATAAACGACTTTTAGGATTTTTTTTATTAAGTTGATTATCCTACGATTTTATTAAATTTTCATCTTCTTTAGATTTTTGTTTTGATTACTTTGTTAAAATTGATTTTTTATAAGCTTCCCATTGATGCTTGTTTCACCTCATTTGGTCAACTGTTTGTAAATGGCATTCCTTTGAAGTCTAATCAATTATGTTGTCTCATAAAATGCGAAAATGTACAATATTCCATTTTTTTAATTAAATTAGTTCAATAATGCATTTAGTTTAAATATTAACCGTAGTTAGTTTCATTAACATTTTTATTTTTTTACTTATACAACCAAATCATAAAGCATATGATTTCAAATATTTATTCTAATAAATTACTAAACTCAAAACTCAAAATGTCAAGTAGTCAGAAGTTCATTTTTATCACAAAGTGGTCAGTAGTTTAGATAGGCAAATCACTTTAGATAATTTCATAATTTAATTAAACATCATTAAAATAAACCAAAATAAAAATTTGATATTCAATATTAAATATTAAATTAGTTAAATTAATTATATAAATTATGATTAATTTAATTAAATTAAATTTAAAATAAATTTTTATAAAAATAAATAATTTATATCAGATCGAAATTTCAATAGACACATCATTTTAAAACTCATGACTTCACCTAATGATGGATTAAGTATGTCAAAAGCTCATAAGTTATTTGTTTTTTTGACCATTCGTATATAAATGAGAATAATGAAATAAAAGCAGCATAGTGTTAAAGTAGTGTTAGTGTTAGCTTAATATAGTGTGTTAGTTAGTTAGTTAGTCATATTAACATAGTGTTGTTAGTAGCTATGAGTTTAGTTTAGTATAGTTTAATATTAGTCAATTTGTAGCATAATTTTAATTTAATATTAATTAATGTTAGTTTAGTTGTAATTCAATAATAGATTACCATATTTATAATTAATTTTAAATTTATTAAATTAATTAATATTTAGATTATAATTAATTTAATTAAATTATACTAATTAATTAGATTAAGTTGTTTATAAATAGTTATTTATAATTATTAGCAAATTAATATTAATTAATAAATAGTTTATTAAATAATTAGTTTATAATTAACAATTAATAATGTAATTATAATTAATTAATTAATGTATAATTAAAACTTAATTTAGAATTAGATTATAATTAAATTGATAGAATAATATAATTGCAATATTAATTAGAATTAATTAATTAAATATCATAATCTAATTTAGGGATTAGAATTAATTAAATTTGATTTTTATATCAGTTAAATAAAAATTTCAGATTTTTGGCAATTTTAATATATCAACTTTAAAGCTCATAAAATGGAGTTTTACTTGGCAAAATGAGGCCCAAGACAACTCATTGGAAAGATAGAATGATGAGATTATTCTTGAAGAAGTTTTATTTCCGTCATTTGATCATTATTGGGTTCAAATTCAAGAAAATATCAAAATCATTAATTTAAACAAAACTAATCTTTCGAGTTTTATTTTTTGCATTTTAATTTGCCACAACTTCTATGAGTGCAAATTCATTCGTCTATGTTCTCATTGGCCAATTAAATCAACATTGACATCAAAAAGAAAGCTTATGTTTCTTTATTTATTTATTTAAATTAAGTTTTAATTGAATTGAATTTAATTTCTAGATTTGACATTTTGATTTTATTTTGCATTTTAATTTTGTTTTTGATTTGTTTTAGAAAACAATTGAAGTGATCGAGGAAGAAGAAGCTCTCAATCAATGAGAAGACTTAGCAATTAAATATTGGAATTTTTGAGCATTAAAAATTGGATTGGGCATTTTTCTTAAACAAACTCTCCTCTCAAAATTCTTTTGGAAATATTATAAATGGAATATTGTAGGATGTATGAAGGGCGGCTCTCCTGCACTCGGACTTCTAAAAGCATTTCCGTAATAGGAATTTAGAGTTGTAGATAGAGGAGAGAAA
The DNA here is from genome assembly GCA_034641835.2 of Pinus albicaulis. NCBI lineage: Eukaryota > Viridiplantae > Streptophyta > Pinopsida > Pinales > Pinaceae > Pinus > Pinus albicaulis. The sequence goes on from JAXQQM020079036.1 coordinate 66,531, forward strand.
ATTTCAAATCAACATTATTGAGGGTTTTTTCTTTATATCTTGAATGATGTATGATAAGTAGTTTGCATTTATATAGCTCTAGTTTTGAAAAATGTAATCTAAGTAATGTAAAGGATCAAGTAGAGGACTGTGGATCGGTGAAGCTTGATCAATTAAATGGTATTTTTGCATTTCGTATCAAATACCAATTTCAATTTTATGATAATAAAATTGTTGTTTCATTTTATTCATGTTTATGCATTTATGTTGATATGGATAATTTGTCTCAATATTATTATGTATCTCTCATATTATGGATTAACTCGCATTTCTCGAAAGTAACTATTTACCAAATATGTCTTATAAAACTGATTTATTAAATAGTAATGTATTATTAATTTCTTCCACATGTTATTGTTTAATTATTGGTTTGACTGATTTGACAATCAATATCATTTTGTGAATTTATTCCGTGAGTGTTGTTTATTATTCGCTTAAATGGTTCCAATAGGATTTGTTTTGGTATTCAAGCAAATTTCATGCTAATTTTAATTGCTAGTTTAACATTAATTAAAAGCTGCATATTTAAATTTTCATTATTTAATTATCTTGCTCTAAGTTAGTTAGATCTATATCACTCAATTAAGATAGGATTTAGATTAGTTTATTTTGTTTGAATTATAGAATAAGTTTGCATTTAGATTAAATTCTACATTCTTTTAAGTCCTCTTCAAAGAGGCAAAATCATAATTGTTGGTTTGGTATTTAACCTAACCGCCCATAATATCTTCTACCCGATCGATATAGAGGTGATTCATATCCCGCTATTGGTAGTTAAAGATACATTTCCGGATGCGGTGAATAATCAGAGGGTTTACGTTGGTAGGATTTGGGCCTTATATGACTACCATGCCGCCACCGATCCTCACGCGAAGCTCTACATTAAATCTCCCATCAAGCATAAAGATCGTCGCATTAATGCAAGACAGGTCTAGACAAGCTGCGCCTAACGAGTATGAATCTCTCCAAAGAATCATTTAATCTTATCATTTCAGGTTGATTCTCCTCTAATCGTCGCAGAGTCACTTCGACCAGGCACGGAGACGTTGCTCCATTGTGTGCTACATTGACTGCTCTCGCTCATTTCACGCAGAGCCCCTTTGTAACTTCCGGCTCAACTCTCGCCAATTTGAATTTCCCCGTTCGCGCGAACAACCTCCCCGTTCTCAAACTCTTCCATCCACAGCCCCTTCCATCCCTGCACTCGTCAAAGCACCATGTCGTGCCTCCGACAGCCGTATGCGTCAAAGAGGCGCAATCGAGGTCATTTCACCACCCGCCTCCACTCCCCTCCACCGAACCTTCGTCCCCATCCTTCGATGACTTCACTCCGGGCACTATCCCACTGGCGGTCGGGCGGGCGTGGCGTGAGTAGTCTCAATTTGAAATGTGGCTCTCCCCATATCCCCGTGACTCCTATCACGATCCTTGCACATATTCGCTTCCCTTGCACCTTGAATAGGCCCACCATTGTTGCCACCATCATATTTGAATTCAAGGAGGAGCTTCCCATTGGGTCAGCCGAGAACAGGTGTTTTAGGTTGAAAAAGGCGCCGTCGACACACATTGTCCTCCTCAAGGTGCCGTCCGAAACGAATAATTCCTAGCCGCAATGAGACTCAGATACTAGATAAGGAGACAACTCGGCGTACATCGTGAGGCTGATCCAACAACAAAGACACCAAGTAGGCGAGGAAGATGATTTGTTGGCTTATGGCCGCAAAATTGTTGAGGAACCACCCTCCACCTCTCATGACACCTAATATGGTCGTTAGCCACAGTTTCCCATTGCGCTCTTTAAATTAATTAATGCTTAGTACTACCATTGCTTCGCATTTTGGACAATATGCTCATCTATGTGCCTGCTTCGCATGGCCAGTATGCTTCATTTTGTCTAGATAGGGACAGTAGTCTAGTTTTTGTTTTTCCGGGATGTCAAGTTAACACTTTTAAGCTAGTTATGCTGTAAGAATGTCAGTTTCATGGGAAAGCTCACGAAGGCTGCCTTTTGTAAATATTTTTGTATCATAATAGAATAGTCAATCTGTGAAAAAAGATACATTGTAAACCAATAGCATAGGGAAAAGGTAACTGATCTAGCGTTAGTCTAGAGCCACTATCATAAATGGTAAAGGAGTCAGATAAGGTCCTGACCGGTGGTTATCCCCTACGTTGTCGCAATGATTTTCGAGGTCATAACATCACAAACAATATAAAATAAATAATACATTTTCAAGCAATCAATTATTTGCTCATCCCATTAGTTTTCATTAGAATGGTTGTGCTATAGTTGTCCTCTTCTCGTCATTACCTTGTTTTATGTTTATGCGTGCCATTTCCAATTGTGTACCATTAGACATTTAACGTATGCCTTTATGTTTATATAATCGCCTTCCTATTGCATATCCTACCTTCAACATTGTATGCTCTTCACGCTTTCCTCTTTTCTATGTGTCGAAAAGTTACTTTCCCGAGTCTCCTCTTCGCTTTCATGTTCGCCTTTTGTTATCAAACTGCCGCAATCGCATAACACCTCCGCACGAGTGTTGGGTCATTTTCCTAGAGTTTTCTCTCTTGAGTTCAACCTTTCATTTTGACTCACAACCGCATCTACATGACACAGCTCTACACAGTTCGGTGTCCTTACTTACCCGAGCCTTTTCTTGTTGTGTTCAACCTTTCCTTTGTTACCCGAGTTGTCCTCTTCTTCCAACATTTTCTTCATAAAATCACATAGCCCTAGACTTGAAATACATCAGATATTAACTTCGAACTTTATCGCGTTTGGTCTCATATCACATTTCTAGCGTATCAAAGGTTTTACGTTATAATTCCCTTTTCCGCATCCGATGCGATTTAAAACTAGAAAGGCTTCCTAAGATACACACTTAACTTTGATTGAAGGGTCCCACAACGTGGTGACCAATCACATCGCATCGCATTTTTCTTGCCCACAAGTTTTCCCACTCTACCCCTCGTTAGAGATAAACCTTAAACCTTGTGTTCATACAGTATGCCGCCACATGAATTCCCTTCATCACATCGCATCATATAAACCTTATTGCATCGCAACCAACATGCTAACATTCCTTGCGATATCTTTTGAGGTTACCTATTTCTTGTGGTATGGCTGCCGTTTGTGGTTGATATATGTCTCCATTTCACATCGGCATCATTTAACTCTAACTTAGATCACCTTATTGGATATCTCATATAATGTAAAGTATGCGGTTCGTTGTCTCATTGATTCGCCCGTATCTAATCGCATCCTCATTTTATCGCACTTCTCATGTTATAATATTTACTTTGTGGTTATACTTATTTCGCAAGTATGTGCGATATTGTGTCAGGCCGCCGCATGTCCTTCTCCACTTTACATCATGTGACACAAATAATCCTACCTTGCGATGCCTTAATACTTACCCGCTTATAATTTTTGATTTACACTTTTTGATCTCCACGATGATTACCATTGATCTACCTGCATCTACATGATTCTAGTTGTCGTTTGCACCAATTGTATTTCTACCCCTTATCTTAATATGAATCATATCCTTTCCATTTCTTGTCTTTATTTCAGGATCTAATCCCAACCATCCGTCAGCTTTCACACGACTCTTATTCGCCTTTTCCTCGCCTACTTTGATCTCATCCGTCCATCTCTACCTTTGTTGTTGTGATATAATCGTGACCGTCCATTCACCTCACTTGGAATTCTTCAAAGATTCTTACCTTAGTCTATTTTTTGTTTGTTTTATTATCCCCGCTCCGTAACCTGGGGCCGTGTTGTTCCCTCCCGTGTTTGTCTTGGCCTCTTCTCTCGCTATGTTGTTATGCTGTCGCTGGTGCCTTGTCGCATCTCTCGTCGCTTTGTTAAGCATTTACCGCTTCCGCCGCATTCACCGTTTTGTTGCCTCCGTCGCATTCATCATGGTCGCCTCTCGCCGTTCTCTACCGTTTTTATCGTTTCTTCTCGCTCGCTTTTCTCTTCGCTCTATGTCGACCTTGCTTCTTTGTCGCTTTCCGCGAATCTCTCCTTTCCTACCTTGACTAATTCTCTCGCTTACCTCTTCTTCTTTCTCGCCGCTACCTTTGCCGCTCGCCGCCGTTGTTCCTTTTTTTCCTTAATTGCCTTTGCTTCTAAAGTTTCTCCTCATGCTCCTCTTCATTAATGATAGTTCCTGGCCGGGTGCTCCTTTGCCCTTCGGGCCGCTGCTAATGTATGATCTTCTCCCTTTTACCTTATAACTTATGATTTTGGTGTTGCTCCTATCTATATCTTTTCCATCAATGACAATATTTCCAACATCCAAATCTCTAAGGATCATATGTTTCTTGGAAATTAAAAAAGAAAAATTATTTTAGTTATAAGATGCTAAAAAATATGGCCCAAAAGTAATGGGAGCACATACAACAAAATAAAAAAGCTAAATAAACAACAACAACAATGCTTTCATTGCGTAATGCAAATATAATCAATGTACAATAAATAAAATAGAAATGTGTTTTAAGTGATATGAATGTCCTTAAACGAGCATATATTTTATGCATGTATTCATTTTTCTTGATATGAAGATATCAACTAGATCAAATATACAAAAATAAGAAAAACAAGAGTTTCTAATTCTATAGAAATTAATTGCGTATTCAATATTGCTCAGTAATGCGTTCTAAAACATAAACTCAAATCTACACTACTTATCGACATAAAGCAATTCACGATGGAGAAGAAATATAAAAAACATGAAAAATTAATCAATTAACACACATAAGTATATATCTAGGGGAAAGCCACTACTCAAAATCCCTTCCTATCTCAGATGGAGTAATCGTAAAATAGAGAAGAAATACAATGCTTGTTCAAACATGAACAATATTTGTACAAGTATAATCTATATCTCACCGCTTCACAAGCTAACTATGGCCAATACTTGTTATTAATTATGCTACCTTCAAGCTCCTATTTCCTTGCATTGTTTCTCAAGGAATTACCCCCTATTAATTAGGGAAATCCCATATTAAACTATGTAATCCATAGTTCCTTCTCTCGATCGCATGCACCACCCGTACAACTTGATACTATAAGACTTATAGTACACTACCCTTGAACTCTAATCTTTAACCGGGTAACTCGTATTTCATGGTATGAATGAGTTAATTATGGTTGATTTAATAAAGGTCAAGGCTGATCACCGAGTACACACCCCAATACTAGAACTCCCACTAGTTCCTCCAACAATTGGAACTATTTTAACCGACTTTAACTCAGCTTAGCTAAATTAAATTATTACAACTCAAATTAAACTCAACCTAGGCTCTTGAATTTAAGAATCATACTCTACAGAATCGAGTTAGGCCCTCAACTCAAATTTAATGAGTCAAATAAGTCAAACTAACTTAGTTAACACATTCTTGTTGCCTTGTGATGTGGAATTACAATTTCCCCATAATTTAATTCAAGGAAAAATTAAATGATTTTCTTGTTGCAATTTTTCAACACTCCCACGCAACAAGAAAGGGATTATTAGACACCCCAATCCTATCTCTATGGAACCCAAAATTTCCTCTCGTATAATTCCTTTGTCACAATATCCGTATCGTGTTCCTCTATAGGAATGCATTCTAACAACATAATATGTCTCCGCACACACCCCATGGTGGTACCACATGTCGATATGCTTGGATCGATCATGAAAACTAGATTTTAAGAGAGTTTGATACAATTTGCTGTCACAAAGAATAATAGTAGGATCCATCATATGCCAAATAACCCAACAATAATATTCTCATCCAGATAGCTTCACGTTTGACTAGAAACCAATATAGTCTCGTCATTTAACTGAGTAACCGATTTCTTCCTATTGTACCAAGAAATTGTTCGACCCAACACCGAAGACTCCTCTGAAGTTCTCTTATTATCTAATTGACTACCGTATGCACCGTGGAAGCCTTGAAGCTATTCCCTCTATGCATATGTACCAAATACCATACCGAGTAGTGCCTTTGGAGGTATCTCAACACATGTTTGTCTGACCGCTCTTCCAATAATGGTTGATTGACCATTGCTTGTGATAGTTAATTACATAATATATATCTGCTCATGTGTTTCATACATAAGTGTTCCACAAGTTGCTTGTAAATAGTGGCCCCACTTCCTCACTGAGTGGCATCCTCTTTCTCCCAATTGCTTAATAAAGGAGCATCCATGGGTTTGCTACTATCCATGCATAACTTCTTCAATATATCATTGACATGCTTTACCTAAGATAAAAATAGTTCCCCATCTCCTTTCCATACTTATAAACTAGGGAAATAATGCATGAGTCCCATGTCCTTAATCTAAAATTTCTCGCAAGATCCTATTTGCAATATTTTATCAACTTATCAATACCGGTTGAAATAGAATCATAAAAACATTATACTATAATCAATAATTTACCTTCACCAACAACAATATGGTAAAGGTTTGCATTTGCTTCACTTTTATGAAACCAAAATTGGTTAAATAGTTTTCAATCCTCTATACCAAGCATGGGGTGCTTGTTTCAATCCATACAACACTCGCCACAGTCTCAACACATGTGACTTCACACAGTTAGTCTCAATTCCTTCTCCGGTTGTTCAATGTACACCTCCTCACAATCAATCCATTGTGGAATGTTGTCCTCACATCGACTCCGATGGATATTCCATCCCATCTACGCCGCAAGTGCTAGAATTGATATGATAAAAGAGCACCCCGATATCGGAGCAAATGTCTCCTCGTAATCAATTCCATCCAACCAAGAGAACCCCTTGGCCAAAAATTTGGCCTTGCGTTTCTTGATGCTTCCATAGTTTCTCGCTTCACCTTGTAGATCCACTCGAACTTACCACTCGACTTGTTCTATGGTCTTGAGACCACTTCCTAAACACTGCTTATGAATATGGAATCATATTCCTCACTATGGCATCAACAAACACTGTTTCTACACTTCTTCTTGAATGAGGACAGGTTTTTCTCAATTATCTCACTCATAGATCCATATACCCAAGCAAATCATTTGGTGACCTTGTTTGCTCAAGATCATGGATGCTGGAAGTTCACATTGATTCTGCATCATGAAATAATATGTCGCCTTTCCCCGGTGCACTTGATTCCATCTTTGATGTATTTTCATGAGTGGGTGATTCCACTTTCCTCGCTTCCTCTACTTGTGTCTACTCCACAACATCCTAATGTTCTTCATTTGGAGCTAAAATATCCTCTTCTACATGCAACCGAAGATCCCTCTCCAAGGTAACATCTCATGGTCTTATCTTCATCAAAAACTTCACATCTCTATGAAAAATCACATCCTATGAAATGGAAGATAAACTCGATAGTTTTGAGGTGTACACTTACCCCACAAATATTCCCAACTCAACTATCAACTCTTAGTTTTTTCCTTAAAACCTTGAAACATGACAGAACCGATGAACCAAAGATCTTAAGTGTGACACATCTATTTTCTTCCTTGAAAAATATTCTTCTAGTGTACTCATCCCAGATTGCGATGATGACTCGTTTACATATACCATCATGTTGCATGCTTCAACCCACATAGACACGGTAGGCCTTAATAATGAAACATTTCCTATGAAACTCCCACAGATTTTTTCTTCATTTCGTAAACCCTATTCTTCGTGGGTTATGGGGTGCTCGTAAATCCCATATAATTCCTTCATTTGCACAAAATTTCTGAAATAATTCGACGCATATTCACCACCGTTATCACTCATGAGAGCCTTCACTTCTCGCTAGTGTGTATTTCTAAACAAGTTCTTTAAATTCATATAATTTGATAATGTTTATATTTCTCTACATGAAGAAAAATCCAACACTTACATGAGAAATAATCTATAGATATAACACAATATCCGTGCTTAGTCATGGAGGTTGTTGAGAATGTCCACACACATCCCAGTGAACTTTTCAAGAAATGCTTTCACTTCATCGTCTTGATCACAAACGTGGATTTGATGTACTTCCCTAGTGTACACCTCTTTGCATGTATATCGCTACTCTAGTTCACCCTTGGGAATTCCCTGTGAGAAATATTATGCATGATCTTCTTTAAGGCTCCATGGTGCAAATGGCCAAGTTTCCTATGCCTTAATTCAATCGATTTATCGATCAGACCTCTTTGCTTTCTCATGCTCAAGGAAGCATAGTCTTCGCATCCAATTTGTAGGTTTCACTTAACCCGAGACTGCCTACTTGTACTATGGTGATGATAAAGTAAATCCTTCCCTTCATTTACATATTTCCATCATAGCCAATGAGATCCCAACATAAAGCAACCGAAAGTAAATTCTTCTTCATACTTGGAATATACATGATATATTTTAATGTGAGAGGAGAACAAGATTCCTCAAAAATTAAATATATCAAGTCAAATAAATACCTTCCATCTCCCCATCTCAATGTACATATGGAGGTCCTTTTCCTCCAAGTCACAAAAATTCTTTACATTCTCCATCATATGGAATGAGGCCCACCGTCTAGATACCACAAACTATCCATCACCGATGTCAACATGCATGCAATGACGATAAAATCCAATCCCCGAATTCTCGGGTTAGAGCTTCACTCCGCCACTGGTGTGTATTGTTTCCAACTTTCTTATGAGGAAACTTCGTGGCATATTGTCCTAGTTCAAGACAATGAAAACTTAACTGATGTCTTTCTTCTTCTTTTCTTGAAAAATCTCCTATGGATTGGGATGGATTTCCTTTCTTTCTTTTCCTTTCCATCCAAGGGAACATTTCTCCTCATCCTCAACCTTGGATGAGAGGTCCCATTTCGGTGTTCCGAAATCTTCATACCAAATATGACCATAATCTTTCCTATTTTGGTAGCTTCTCTCCCATTGACCGAATCCTAGTAGTTGTTCCAATCCTTAGAAGACATAAAAGTGATAGAATTACCATATCATCTTATAATCAGAATAACACTCCCATAAATTAATCAAGACACTATGTGCACTCCGCCGAGGTACCGTGTATTGTGTCTCCCTTTGCATTTTGATATTTTGAAGCTTATCTTTGAGTGTCGCCTTTCCTATGGTCACTACTATTTTGGAATATTTCTTTCAATGTATGATACATTACATATGGAATTTGTTTCCCCATGGATATTATAGAAAATATGGTCTCTTACTCCCTCCAATATGATCCTCCTGCCTTGGCTACAATCTTCTTCCAATCTCATAGATCTAGGGCATCAACTCAGCCGGTTTTGGGACATCATTATGAATGAATTACTTTATCCCATTATCTTCTATTATCGCTTCCATGTGGTCCTTCCAAGAAATATAATTCGAGCTACCCTCAAGGGCATACTCGAGCCTTATACTCAGAAATACCCATCCGTCATAGCTCAAGAATAGATCTGAAACTTGCTCCTCCCGCAAAGATAACTTTGAATTCGCTCTATTATGAATATATTTAATAATTAAGTAGAAATTAATTGTGGATTCAATACTATTACTTAATGTTATAAAACATAAGACTCAAATCTACTCTACCATCTTTTAAAAACAATTCACAATTGAGAATAATATAAAAAACATGCCATTAATCAATTAACACACATAACATGAGAATATATCTAGGGGAAATAATGCTTTCAAAACCCCCCCTTCCTATATTTATTGTGATTAATAATAAAATATAGAAGAAATAATGCTTGTTTAAGATTGAACAATATATACACAAGTATAATCTATCTCATTGCTTCGCCGACTAATACTTAGCCAATTGTGTTGCCTTCCAAGCAATCGCATTTCTTTGTGCTATTTCTCAAGGAATTGGTCCCCCCATTAATTAGGGGAAACTCTACTCAACTCAGGCAATCCATATATTTCAGACCGACTTATCTGAATAATTGCATAAATACCATGGATAATATACAAATGATGGTATAATTTCTAGAATTCCAATCTCAACTGTTTACATATATTTCATGCATGAGTTAATTATGATAATTTTCCAAAGCAGAAGTTGTTGATCAACAGTACACACCCCACTATTAGGATTCGACCAGTTCCTCCAATAGTTGGAACTATTTTATGACCTTAAATAAATTAATTGAATTAAATTATTAATAAAAACTCAAATAAAACTCAACCTAGGTCTTTGTAAAATTTAGAATCAGACATGACTCAAGTTAGACCCTCAAATCGAATTAATGAGCTAACTTGTCAAAATAACTTAGTTAACACATTCTTGTTGTCGTGGTGATGTGGAATTACATCTTTATCCTAATTTAATTAAAGGGAAAAATTAAATTAGGATTTTCTTTTGTTTCCATTTTTCAACAAATTCCATAGCATGAAAGTACTTGAAAAATAAGAACTATCAGAATAACGAGATTTGTCCAATTTTTTTTAGTATTATCACATCATATAGTATTTAAACTTTGTACATAATTACTTCAAAGGACTATCACTAATGCTACACATTTAATTTTTGTTCTTAATGATAGCCACTCAAGGAATCGCACTCGGTGAACAATATCATACAACCTAGACGCCGAATTTATTTGTAACTAGCTCTTTTAACTTGTGTTTGTAACATGTATGCTAAAATATTTCATGCATTTAACACATGGGGATTAAGCTGGATACATAATGAAAGTTAGTAAGTGGTATTGTGACATTAGCATATGAATAATAAACATACATATTAGACACTTAAGACAATTAAACTAGTAGATAACACAAATTGTAATAATAATAATAATAGGAAAAAATAATGCTTGACTATGAATATTTTAGTTTAATTTTTTCATTTAAAAAATAAAATAAAGAATCAATGTCATGTGTTCCTAGATGAATTTACATAATTGTTTTTTTTTTCTAATAAACATATCATAATAGAATAGCCCAATTGTGAAGAGTATAACACGTCAACTTTAATAAATTAATATTAATAGCTTAATTTTTCAAAAATAACACTTTCTAATTTCGTTAATGCCAAATAAAGTTTCTAATATTAAAGCTCTCTATAATAAAATCTCTCGCACAATAAAATGTTTAGCACATACATCATTTTCTCATACATAATTCATTTTACAGTTTTTTTGATCACTGGTCAGGAAAACACACATGCTTCTAATATAACACAAATGAATTTGTGCTAAATTTCACAACAAATATCCCACAAACCCACACTAAAACCCCGTCTGGTAAGTGTTGTTAATTGATACAAATGATGGTACACATAATGAGATCAGCATTCATTATTTTACAATTTAATAGCTCCAAACCTCAATCTCCAGAATACATCAACATGTGTTATCTGTCCATTATTAGATGAGGCAATAATGCGTGAATGTCAACAGGGGAGTGAAAAATGTCAATGTGTATTGGATGAGCCGAGAGAGAAATATTTTCTGACACTGTGATGATTTTTCACAAAATAAAACTTGTAATTAATTTTTTAAGTCTCATAAGTCCTCAACCAAAGCAAAGCACCTATAGAGATCCAACCACTAGAGAGCTAGTTTCTCAATATCTAGAAGCCGCAGATAAAGATCCAAATCCAACACCTTGCGCTACTTTTTTCTACAAATTGAATAGAAAATGAAGATGGCACCGAAGATGGACCCATCAATAACACCGTGGAGGAGGTTATTCCTGTAATTGAAGGGATTGAACCATGCGTAGGCCACCGGCATGTTTGACCCCCATGTTTGGTGCTAATTGATTTCTAAGATGTGAATGTTCACCTGACGCATATGTGGGCTATATATGACCATTTGTTATTGTGATAAGAAATTATATTATTTGTGATATTGCAAATTTAAATAATACTTATCTTTGTATTTTCAAATATATTTGAAACTAGGCATATGTGCTATAAAAAATGGAAGAAATCTATTGTGCTGAGGACACTTTTAATGTGCTATGATCAAATTTACCCTAGCATAAAACTATGGACATGGCTAAAGGTTAGTATCAAATAATTCATATTTTATAAATAATATTGTCTATTCTTAGGTTATTGAAAATATTTTACTTGAAAATAATGTATACTATTGCTATTCAATTTATTATATATTTTAGTATTAAAATGCATACTTTATGATTATATTATTAATAATATTTTAGTTTTAAATAAGGTATATGTTCTTATTTATTAATATATTTAAAATAATGAATTTGTGTGAAGTGCAAAGGAAGTCCATTGTACGTAGAAAGCTTTCAATGTGTCTACCGCTCTCTTGGCACTAAAGGATTTGTATGCTATTAACGGTATTAAATGTTGGATATTTTTTGTTCACAATAGAACCAAAGAAAACATTGACTTATATGTTATTGTCATTTTAGTGGGATCCGTATTTCGTCCACATTTATTCCCTCTACATGCTATATCTAGACACATTTTCTCAATCGGTTTCCTATGGATAGTTTGTACTCCACATAATAAAAGCTCCACAAAATATTCATACGATATACAATATATGATTTGGAAATTTGTAAAGTATCTTAACACAACAACATTAAAGGATTTTATGGCTAGAATTTCAAGTAAACAATATTTTGTTTGGAGGAAGCTTTCAATGTGCGAATCGCCCCAATTTATCACAAAGGCTTATCTTGATAATATTTTAATATTAAATAACACATATTTGCTCAATAATATTCACCATGCATAGATTCTTTATAATATTTTACTTGAAAATAATGCATACTATTACTATTCAATGGATTATATATTTTAGTATTAAAAACACATATTTTATGCTTATATTATTAATAATATTTTATTTAGAATAATCTATATGTTCATATTTCGAACATGTTTCAAGTTAGCATTTGTGTGGAAGTAATAAAGGAAGTCCATTAGCAGAAGGCTAATGTTCAAGCCAATTACACTTGACACCAAAGTGATTTTATTGCTAAAAATTTAGTATTAAAAAATGCATATTTCGTTTGCAATATGACCAAAGTAAACACTACACTAATAAGACAATTTGATAATATTTTAATCGTATTCGTCCACTTTTTTTTTTCGCACACGCCATATTTGGACACACTTGCTCAACTATTTTCATGTACATAGTTCATAATCTCGCATGTGCAAAAAGCTTTGCCCAATGAAACATCATCATATTCAAGTGTTATCCCCGCACATACTACATCCTTTCGTAAACATTTATGCGATATATGATCTTGAATTACAAAATTATATTTTCACATAGAAATATTAAGTGAAGTTTGTCTGGGAACGATAAACATATCCCATATTCCCATATAGTCAAAGCTCGCATAATGAAACATAATAATACTAGATTAACATTAATATTTTAACATTAAATTCTTGTACACCCACTATTATTCCACACATACCCAATCTTCCAAAATATTCATATCTTTAAAATAAAATCTCTACGTATAATTCTCTTCCTACATACTACATAATTATACATAGTAAAAGCTCGCTCAACGAAAGGTAATAATATTCTCGACACACATATATAGGTTCTTCGTAAACATTCATATGATATACATTATATGATGTGGAAATTTATGTAATTATTTCCACATTTTTTTCTACATAGGTTGTGCGTACATAAAACACCTCCACTTAGTTACTTTTTTTCAAGAAGAAAAAATACTGCTTATATAAGTGTAATTAGGCACAAAGTTTTGTTATATCATAAGTCCCATTTTTCCCATACATTTTCATCGCTGGTTCATAAAAATTATTAAAAATACATTTACATTTTGCTTTCTTCAAATTCTCTACTACTATCCTATCATTTGGATATGTTGTGTACTACAACACCTTCCAAATACAAAAATGAACAAAGTAACATGATTTATCCTCGATCTTTTGTAATATTTCCCTCCTAGTCATGTATTAAAAGTAGAAAACTATACCTTAACTAAAGTTTACCTTACCTTCACCATGACCATTTACATGCAGAGCCATATATATACATCTCCCAAAAAATCCATTCAATCCTTTCTTTGACAATTTGTCTTACTTCCATACTTAATAACACCATTCAATCAATAATTGACTTTTGAAATTGTTATTAATTGAATTAATTGAAATTTCCTAACTACACACTTTATTTATTGTCTTCGCTTAGTAGGTAGGTATGTATTGCTATGTTTCTATCATACATCCATCCTTTATTAAGATGTCTGACAGTCCATTCGCATAAGAAATGCTCCGTAAACTATTTTTTTCTTGAGAAATTGATAATTACGATAAAGGTAATTAATTTTATTTATTTATTATAAACTAGTTAATTAAATTCACAATGTCAAAAAGGTTTCATCGACAATTCAATTCAAAAGATATGGATTATCACTTCAATGTTATCCAACTTTACATTATTTCATTGCATTAAAATATTAAACATAAAATCATGATTTTGAAATATTTGAAATATTAAAATTAATGTTTATTCTCAAAATTAATACAAAATATAAATATTTGAATATTCGTTATGATTTTGAAAGCATTTAATGAAGAATTTAACATATAAATTGTTACTAAGTTGAGTTAAATCAAAAAGAGGAGGTTTATTCAAATTAAACTGCAACACATCCAACGCCATTCTATTATTGGTTTAATGTTCATATTTTTTTCCACAGTATAATGTCAATAAAATTTATTGTGTATTTTGATATCTCTCACTTATGGATTTATGCAAAATGTGAGTCTTAAATTTTAAATAACAACCTGTATATAAGAACAAATTGCACTAACTCCCTTTTACAAATCAACATGATTGAGACTTCAACAAAATAAACTTATTTTTCAAATTTTTTTTTCTAATCAACTAATTAAAGGTTATTCTCTTCACATTAGAAGTCTTGTTTATAATTATCCTGTACAAATAGGAATATAGTGGAACTACAAACATTATGCATCAGGAGGAAGCTTTGAAGCTTTATTGTCGAATATCTCGTACTCTACACAAAAATATTTTTCAAAAGATTTGCCCCTACCCAAGTTTTTTTTTTTGTTTGTCTAACCTACAGATTTTAACTTTGAATTTTCTTTACATATGACTTCATGTGCTATGCATCACCAATTGAGCTACACCTTATGGGCTAGCAAATTTAAAAATTTGAAGACAATAGCATTATTTATGTTTCATAGAAAATGACACTATTCCTATGTTTCATGTTATGAACATATATGTATCAATACTCATAATAAAAATGCTCAAATCATAAGTCCTGTAACATTAAGCAATATAATCACACAACAATAATAATATCAAGTTTCAAATTTCAATCATCATAGCTATAGTTTAAATAAATAAACATAATACAAATGCATAAACGATCGCATGCTATAAAAATATCTAAATATATTCAAATGATATTGTAATGTACTAAAACAAAATACTCGAATTAATTCTAAAAATTGTGGAAACCAATTTCAATCGCACAATAACATGAACAAGAAAGAGAAATAATTTCAATTGCACACAAAAATATGTATCTCGGGGAAATCATTACCTAAAAACTCGCTATCTTTATATTGCATAAAGTCAATAACAGAAACAATACAATGCTATTTCCTTCTGAGAAACCTCCGCACACATTCGATCGTCTCTCATACTTGTCTTGGTAATTTTGGTCAAATAATTAGCCCAAACCACCGATTGACCATCCCGGCTTGCCTTGCCTAACTAGCCTTGCTCATGCATTTTTGGGCTAATTGAGCCCCTATTAATTAGGAAATCCAATTAATTGATCGCATAACATATCCATGGCTTCCTAATGACCTCATGCATGACTTGTACAATTTTCTAATTATACACCTTTTAGTTCTCTTCCTTTAACTCCAATCTCAACTGGCATTCTCGGTGAACTAACATGCAATAAACATTTATATAAAATTAGAAATTATTTGATTGATCAACGGCGAATTAAACTGTCATGCTTAATTCACTAGACCTAATCACTAGCTCCATATTCCACGCTTAGAACTATATTAAATTGATTTTGACTCAAATAATTGTTAACTAATTAAAATTAAAATAACCATAAATCGACCCTAAAACTTAGGGTGAACTTACCGCTTCTGTTTTGACCCTCAACAATTTAATTGAATGAGATAAATAAGTATCCTCGACTCAATTAACTCAGACAAGCTATCATGTGATGGAATTAAAATTTACTTAATTCAATTAAGAGAAAAATTAAATTAGAATCCCTTTTGATGCCATTTTCAATATTTCTTGTTGCTAGAATTTTCAACACTCCCTCTAAAACAAGAAATAAATTCAACTCTATCCGTATCCGGGTACCTTTGGATTTTCCCGCATACAACACTTTTTCTTCTAGGTTATAGTATCGCAACTTCCGAAACTAAAAATCATCTAACCTAAATCAATGTGATGCATATGTTACAAGAGTCTCATCGCTACTATCTAATCGGGTAATATCGAACAAAAACTCGTGATGTTGTTGACTTTCGCACTATGACATATTCACTACTACCAACTCGCTATGCACTCCATATATATGATTGATGCTAACTTACATTCTGTTACCCCGAAATTTGATCGCATCAAATTCCATTGGTCCATCTTGCTATTGTGTACTATGAGCTCCGTAGAAAGGTAATGATCTATGAGATAAGACATCTCAATGGACCTGCCTAAATTTATTCTCTTGATATTATGATTTCATATCACTCCCGCATCTCACTGAGGTATGCTAGATTGCTGCCCTTTACCCACTTGGCTGTAATTCCCTTGTGGAGTCTCATGACCGGATGTTTCCACTATTCCCTACTTCTCCAATTGTGGGTTACTCCAACCTTCTCAAATGCATTTTGGGAGTGTGTAAATTATGCCCTCTCAACCACTATAACTCTCTAACCTTGTCTTGTTTTTCAAATCTTTTGCATGCATCTTCGACCTCAAGAGCATACAAGTTATTAACTCACGTAATCGATATGTTTCATCCGTCCGTGGTGACATACCCAAGGAAAACCTTCCCCTTGCTAAATATCACATCATTTTGGCACTCTAGAAACTCGTATCCACGTTTAACCGTGCCTCGCCATCACAATTATTTTTTGGAAAAAACTCGATTTTAAATCAAGAATATCTCCTCATTCGAAATCCGATTCGACCTTTTTTATTTTATTTATTTTTATTTGAGTGTTTTTTCTCAAGGAATATATACATGCTATTTATTTTTTAAAATTTTGTACGTAACTTAAATCTACTCTACAAACTCCTACCCAAAATTCGCTTCTCCGATACCATGTAGAAATATCTAAATAGATTGAACTGATCTAGTAATGTACTAAACAATATATTGAATCAATTTACAAATTATGGAAACCAATTTCGATCGCACAATCACATGAACAAGAAAGAGAACAATTTCAATCACACAAAAAAATGATGTATCTAGGGAAAAACTCATCTAAAAACCCCACTATATGCATATTGAATAAAGTCAAGAAAATGAAAAATACAATACTATTTACCTTCGAAAACCT
Organism: Pinus albicaulis; assembly: GCA_034641835.2. Taxonomy (NCBI): domain Eukaryota; kingdom Viridiplantae; phylum Streptophyta; class Pinopsida; order Pinales; family Pinaceae; genus Pinus; species Pinus albicaulis. The sequence continues at coordinate 84,084 of JAXQQM020079036.1, forward strand.
TGCACTCCGAATCCATGACCTGCCTCAATATCGTATCCTAGAAATTTTGGTCCAATACTTAGCCCAAAATTGCACCACCGACCAACTTGGCTTGTCTCTTCCCGAACAACCTTTTATCATGCATTCTTGGGCTAATTGAGCCCCCTATTAATTAGGAAAATTCAATTTATTGATTGCACAATACATCCAAGGCTTCCTAATGAGCTTCATGCATGACCTGCATAACTTTCTAATTATACAACTTATAGTTCTCTTCCCTTTAACTCCAATCTCAAACTTAACTTCCTTAAACCGACATACAACAACTATTTATAGAGAATTATCAAGAATTTTGATCATCGCATGTGAATTAAATCAGATTTAATTCATCGACCTACTAGTTCATCTAATGCTTAGAACTAGTTAAATTGATTTTAACTCAAATAATTGAGTTAACTAATTACAACTCAAAAATAAACTGCAACTGCATCTCCCTAAACTTAGGTTGAAATCTACATGCCTCTAGTTTTACCTCAACATGAATTGGATGAGCTAATTCAAGTATTCATAACCAAGTTAACTCGTACAAGCTATCATTTGATGTGAATTACAATTTACTTTCAATTTAATTAAGGAAAATTAAATTTGAATCCCTTTGATGCCATTTTCAATCGATAAGCATTATGAACTTTCATTCTCAATGCGAATTTCTTGTATCAACAATGAAAATTCTAATGCTTTAGTTCATTAGCTCATTCCCTCCATTATTATAGATCTCTTTAAGTAATTATATTTCTTCATCCGCCAAAAGTAAAGACATGATTTTCAATATGAAAATGAGAGCCACAAAATAAAGAAAGCAACTACATTCAGCAAGTATAATGTGACATTAGTAAAATTAAAAATCAATATGATTAAATACTATAAAAAAAACAAATATGCAGCATTTAAGGACACTTACAATTTGTGAAATAATATAGGCTAATTGTTTGACTATCAATCCGCTCTCCCAATGCATGGCCTCTTGAACCAATGTCTTCAACTTATCTCCTGAACAGAATTCTTTGATTGGTCCCATTGTAATCTCTAGCCTCACATGCTACTTGGAATAATTTCTTTTCGATTTCCATTACTTCCTCTTGAAATAGAAAGCAATTAACATAAATTTTTCATATTATTAATACTAACAAAGTCAACTACCGCATTTGTTAATTTCTTCTAGAGTAAAAAGAATTATAACATCACCCTACCATTGAATATTTTCTCTTGTCTGGTTCAAATGTTAGCATATATTTTGTAATCACTTCAATTTGGTATAATGGATGGACCGTCAAGATCTTTAACAATTTCCATGGCCTTTAGAAACACATCACTTATTCTATTCTATTCTCTTACATTCATAAATAATGTTTTCCAGAGTACCAATTATTTTGGACCATCCAACTTTGATTTTCCTCATTTGATTAACATTTGAATTTCCCTATTTTTGTTGTCCAAATTGTACAAAAATTCAAGCTTTTCGACCAAAAGAAAGCAAGCCATACAATGAAATGTCATGCTCGATAACATTATTTATGAGGAAATTGACAAATGAGTTGATTTTTTGTGCTAACTATAGTAGAACGTAAATCACTCCGTCATTCATTTTTAATGATTTCTCATCACTAGCATATATTAATCGCACAATCTGTATGCCTCCACGTTACAATAGATCCATGAGATGTGTTAGTAGTGGGAATTGGGGATTGGTCCAATAGATCCATATTATGATTCGAGTCATTAACAAAGGAACCATATTTAAATTTAGCATCGTGTTGTTTTTACGTACTCGTGTCTCTTCAGAGCTTATCTCTAGTAGAATCAAGTACATTCCTTAGCTTCATGCAATTTCAAAAAATAAGTGCTCGCATGTAACAACCTCAAAGTTAAAAGTTCATGTAATAAAGGATAATAAAGTCAAAATAATAAGACCAAGGTCATGGGACATGTATTCCATGATGAATGTTGGAAAAATCATTATAGTGGGCATCACTTTGATTTATTTATGGCTAAGGAAATTGGAAAAGGAAATAGGTATTAATCGTACATTTAGTGATGAAAAATAAACGAAAATAAGAGAAAAGGAGATGAAGGGTCATAAATTTGCATGAAGAGGAAAATTGAAGGAAACTAGAGGAAATGAAAAAAAAATAGAGGCCTCAATGATAAACATGCTCTTAGACCCGCCCATAGATTTTGTTGGTTTAGCTTTTATCAATTCATTTTGGAGTTCTCTCTATTCTCACATAATTTTGCGCACTTAGAGAATTTTTCGAGAACTCTACATTGGATAATGAAATAAAAGGGAAGGACAAGGAAGGTAAAGGAAGGAAGAGGATAAACAAGGAGGGCAAGTAAAAACAAAGGAGGTTGGATCAAGTGGCTTCAAAATGAATAATTTGTAGGTAACAAGTTGCATGTGTGATTTCCTAATCGAGGTAATGCGTGGAACATGGATTTATGTATTTGGTTCATTTTCTATCATTTTCATGGTTTTTTTTCTCTAGTTTGAAAGTGGTTTCACCTTGCCTTTCCATTTCCTAGATAGCCATGGTGTGATGAGAATTTTTTCTTGGTGGAGCTAAGATTTTCTGGGTTTTGGAACCGGTGAGGTGGTGTCAGGATAATTCACAGTTGGGGGTGGATGGTTTAATCTCTAGGAAACCCTGAAAAGTGGGTAATAGAAATTCTGAGACATAGGGTACAACCAGGCATTCCTGTTTGTTGAGCCCTAGATACTTTGAGCATGTGACGATCATGTGATCGAGGTGAGGGCCATCTCCGGGAAGACCTAGATGTTTATGTCTTAAGACCCCACATTCATGCTTGAATATGACACAGTGGGTGACTGGCCGAAAGAAAGATTTGGTTCAACCTAATCTATGGTCGATTGGTAATGCAGTTCCATTGGTTGGATTTTTGCATAAGTTAATAAAAGAGCTATTTTCCTATTGTAATATATGAGAAATGTTCTTGTTATTATGGTTATTCGTCATGGTCAATAATTTGGTTATATGTTGGTTATAAGCATATATTTGTAATGTGATCTAGCTATGAATTTTTCAGATTTGATAAGTATTTTATGGTTAATGAATGCATGATAACAAGTGTTATTTTTATTATTCGAGAGGGAATTAGACCTTCATGGTGATTCTCAAAATGTTTTAGACTCCTATGATTGCACCTAGAGGCGCTCTACAACCCAATATGGGAGTAGATCTCACTTAAAAACGTAAACATGTAAACATAAACACATAAACATGTAAACAAAACGTAAATACAAAACATAAAGGTAATGTTTAACATTTAACGTTCACTTAAAAACACAAACATGTAAACATAAACACATAACATGTAAACACAAACGTAAATACAAACATAAAGGTAATGTTTAACATTTAACGTTCAACCCGGGTAGATCTCACAGCTAAAACACATAAAAATGCAAACATGTAAAAACATAAGCATGTAAAGGTAAACATAAATGTTTAACATTTAACATTTTAATATAGCCGTATTTAAAATAAATCTAATTACTTTTATGTATAAACACGATATAAATTTAAAATATAAAGAGGTTTACTAACACTCAAAAAGAGGTATGGTAAATAAATAAAATAAAAATAAACTCAATGGTAAATAAACAAAACCTATTTTTATACTTACTCTAAAGGTATAGTAAATAAATAAAATATAAATAAATTAAAGGTATGGTAAATAAATAAAACCTCTTTTTATATTTAGTCCATAAACCTCTTTATATTTAAAGAAAACTCAAAAAAGGGTTTTATTTTGGTGAATCCTATTGAAAAAATACCATTTTAATACTATGTCAAAATACCATATTTATAAAAAGAGGTATGGTGAGTAAATAAATATATAGTAGAGGTAGTAAATATGTATGATAAATAAATAAGAAAATATCAAATAGGATTAGAAATCAACATCTAATTATGTCACCGTCACAAATACTACAATGGTAAATAAAAGAGGTATGGTAAATAACAAAATATAAATAAACCGAGGTATGGTAAAAATAAGCTCTCTTTTATATTTACTCCCAAAAATCCTCTTTATATTTACAAACACTAAAAATGAGATTTATTTAGGTGAAGCCTATGCCCCAAATACCATGGGCCAAATTATTATTAATACCATGCAAAAATAAAACATTGTTAACTCCTAATATTAATATTAAAATATTCTATTAATATTATCATTATTATTAATTTAATATTCATATTAATATATTATAATATTAATATTATTAAATTTAATAGATTTGGATCCCATAGGTTTGTATTTCTTGAGTCCGAACACATGTGACTTCCTCTCACAAGGTCTCACCCTTCGAAGTTGTTCAATGTACACCTCCTCGTCAATCAATCCATTGTGGAATGTTGTCCACATCCACCCGATGGATATTCCATCCCATCTACGACGAAAGTGCTAGAATTGATATGATAAAAGAACACCTTGATATTGAGCAAATGTCTCCTCGTAATCAATTCTCCAACCAAGAGAACACCTTGGGTTTTCTTGGCAATTCCAGCCTTGTGTTTTGATGCTTCCATATGTTTCCGTTTTCACCCAGATCCAATTCCTCAACTTACTAATCGACTTCGTTCTATGGTCTTGGGACCACTTCCTAAACACTATTTATGAATATGGAACTCATATTCCTCTACCATGGCATCAAAACACCGGTTTCTACACTTCTTCCTTGAATGAGGATGGTTTTTTCTCACTGCCCACTCATTAGATCCATATACCTGTACCGGACCGGTGACCTTCTTTACCGCACTATGATGTGGGTTCTCCCACATTATCTCTAGCATCATGAAATAATATGTCACTTCGGTGCAATTCATTCCATATTTGGATGTATTTTCATGAGTGTGTGATTCCACTCTCTACTCCTCTCCGCTTGTGTTCGCTCCACAACATCTTAACAGCCTCTATTCGAGCTAAAATATCCTCTTCTACATGCAAATCGAAGATCCCTCTCAAGGTAACATCTCATGGCCTTCTCTTCATCGAAACTTCACATCTATATGAACAACCGTCATCCCATGAGATGGAAGATAAAACTGATAGTTTTGAGGTGTATTAATGTACCCCACAAATATTCCCAACCAACTTTCAACTCTAGTTTTTTCCTTGAAACCTTGAAACATGACAAGAACCGATGAACCAAAGATCTTGAAGGGACATCCGTTTCTTCCTTGAAAAATATTATTCTAGTGTACTCATCCCAAGATTGCGATGATGACTTCTATTCGCACATATACTCACTATGTTGCATGCTTCAACCTACTCTTAGATACTTAGGCCTTAATAATGCAACATTTCCCCGTGAAACTCCCACAATACTTTTGTTCTTCATTTCGTGTAAAACCCCATTCTTTTCCTGTGGGTTGGTGTGCTCTTAACTTCTATATAATTCCTTCATTTGCACAAAATTTTTGAAATAATTCGACGTGATATTCACTAATCATATCACTCCTGAGCCTTCACTTTCCTCGCTAGTGTATTTATAAACAAGTTCTTTAAATTCATATAATTTTGATAATGTTTGTATTTTCCGCATGAAGAAAATACAACACTCTACATGAGAAATAATCTATAGATATAACACAATACTTCTTCTTAGTCGCGGATGTTGTTGAGAAAGGTCCACACACATCCTATGAACTCTTCAAGAAATGTTTACCCCATCGTCTTGATTGCAGTGTTTGCAGTTTCCAAAATAATTCTTTGCATGTATAATGCTACTCTAGTTCACCCTTAGGAATTCTTGTAGAAATATTATGCATGATCTTGTCTGTGGTGCAAATTGCCAAGTTTCCTATGCCTTAATTCACCGACATTTATCGATCAAGACCTTCTTTTCTTTCATGCTCAAGGAAGCATAGTCTTTCAGATCCAATTTGTAGAGGTTCTTCACTTGGAACCCGATCTACTTCACTTGTACCATGGTTATGTGATAAAGTAAACTTTTCCTTCAATATCACATCATAGCCACGATATTCCAACATAGCAATCCCATCGAAAGTAAATTTTCTCTTCATACTTGGAATATACATGACATATTTTAATGTGAGAGAAAAAGATTCTCCGAAAATTAAATATACCGTTTCGGTCATTTTATACCTTCCTACTATCTCCCATCCCAATGTACATATGGAGGTCCTTCTCCAAGTCACAAAAAATTCCCTCTTTTTTTATTCTCCGTCATATGAATAGAGCTCCACCATCAGGATACCACAAACTATCCATCACCGATACAATATGCATGCAATGATGATAAAATACAACTTTAAATCAGAAAGATAGAGCTTCACCTACCACTCTTCTTGAGGTATTCTTTCCAACCTTCTTATGAGGACACTTTGTGGTGCATATTGTCCTAGTTCATGAAAATGAAAAATTTAATCTTCAACAAGTCTTTTCTCTTTCTTCTTCTTGAACAAAATATCCTATGGATTGGGATTGATTTCTCTCTTTCTTTTCCTTTCCATCCAAGGAGAATTTCTCCTCATCCTCAACCTTATTAGAGGTCCCGCGGTATTCCGCCTAAAATCTTCATGTAGCAAATATGACCATAATCTTTCCTATTTTGGTAGCTTCTCGCTCCCATTGACCGGTCCTAGTAGTTGTTCCAACTCTTAGAAGACATAAAAGTGATAGAATTACCATATCATCTTCTATAATCGTAACACCAACACTCCCAAGTCTATTAAGACACTATGTGCACTCATTTATAAATGGCTGTATGTCCCTTTGCATTTTGATATTTTGAAGTTTATCTTTGAGTGTCGCCCTTCCTATGAATACTAATGTTGTTGAATATTTCTTTAAATGTATGCTACATTACATATGGAATTTGTTTCAGATATTACAGACAATATGGTCTCATTCTCCAATATGATCTCCTGCTCTCAAGCACTCTTCTTCCAATCGCTTAGATCTAGGCATCAAATGGTGTCAAGTTTTAACATCATTATGAATGAATTACTTTAGCCCATTATCTTCATTATCGCTTCCATGTGGTCCTTCCAAGAAATATAATTCGAGCTACCCTCAAGGGCATACCACCTGCCTTATACCGAGAATTAACTGCTAGCTCAAAGAATATCCGCAAACTTGCTCCTCTTGCAAAGATAACTTTGAATTCACTTCTATTATGAATCTAGTCTAATACCATGTGTGAAATAAATTGTGGATTCAATACTACTCATAATGTTATAAACATAAGACTAAAATCTACTCTACTCATCTACAAGTAAAACAATTCACGATTGAGAAGCAATATAAAAAACATGCAACATTAATCAATTAACACATAACAATAGAGGATATATCTAGGGGAAAGTCACTTTCTCAAACCCCTTCCTATATTTATTGCATTAATAATAAAATACAGAAACAGGCCAATGCTTGTTTAAGATTGAACAATATATACACAAGTTAATCATTCATCGTCATAAGCCGACTCTCGCTTAATACTTAGCCAATTATGTCGCCTTCCACCTATTTCCTTGTGCTATTTCTCAAGGAATTAGTCCCCTCATTAATTAGGGAAATCCCCATCTTGAACTGCAATACATATAGTTCCTTATCCGACTTCATTCACCACCCGTACAACATGGATAATTATACAATGATGGTATACTTTGGAATTCCAATATCAATCGGGGAAGCTCATATTTCATGCATGCATGAGTTAATTATGGATAATTTTCTAGTTAAATAGTTGATCACTGGTGCACACACCCCACTATTAGATCTCCGACTAGTTCCTCCAATAGTTGGAACTAGTTTAAGTGACCTTTAAATAAATTTAATTGAATTAAATTATTAATACAATCAAATAAAATCAACCTAGGCTCCTAAATTTAGGAATCATCGTACATGACTCAAGTTAATTCTCAAATCGAATTATTTGTTTCAACTAAGTCAAAGTTAACTTAGTTAACACATTCTTGTTGTCGTGTGATGTGGAATTACACCTTTATCCTAATTTAATTCAAGGAAAATTAAATTAGATTTTCTTGTTTCCATTTTTCAACAAATTCCATAAAGATGAAAGTACTTGAAAAATAAGAACTATACGAGAATAACGTATTTTGTCCAATTTTTTTTAGTATTATCACATCATATAGTATTTAAACTTTGTACATAATTACCAAAGGACTATCACTAATGCTACACATTTAATTTTTGTTCTAAATGATAGCCACCCATGTCCGTACCCGAGAACAATATCATACAACCTAGATGAGAATTCTATTTGTAACTAGCTCTTTTAACTTGTGTTTGTAACATGTATGCTAAAATATTTCATGACGAACACATGGAGAATGCTTCGTATACATAATGAAAATTAGTAAGTAGCCAGACAGCATATGAATAATAAACATACGTATTAGACACTTAAGACAATTAAACTAGTAGATAACACAAATTGTAATAATAATAATAGGAAAAAAATAATGCTTGACTATGAATATTTCGCTTAATTCTTTCGTTTAAAAAATAAAATAAAGAATCAATGTCATGTGTTCGTAGATGAATTTACACAATCGTTTTTTTTTCTTTAATAAAACATATCAGCCTTAGAATAGCCCAATTGTGAAGAGTATAAATATCAACTTTCAACATTAAATGCTTATATGTAAAAGTAAATCGTTAGTGATTTTTATTTTTGACATCGAAAGTATGTATTCACAAGTCAACATACATACCTACTTTCCACACAGAAAACATATACACTATGAAAATAATAAATTAACATTACCAGCTAATTTTTCAAAAATAATCGCTCTAATTTCGCTATCACAAATAAAGTTTCTAATATTAAAGCTCATGACAATAAAATATTTGCACAAATGTTTAAGACATACATCATTGCATAATTCATTTTACGTTTTTTGATCATCAATAGAAAACACACATGTTTAATATAACACAATGAATTTGTGTCAATTTCACAACAAATATCCCACAAACCTGTAATAATTAAACCCGCTCCTTTTGGTAAGTGGTGTTAATTGATAAACATTTTGCATTACAGATCAAAGTATATGATATTATTTTACAATTCTAATTACTAGTCTAAACTCCTTCAATTCGAGAGAATACAATCATCAACATGTGTTAATTGTCCATTATTAGATGGAGGCAAGAGTGAATTTTCCATTGTGTGGGAGGAAATGTCAGTAGTTGACGTGTTTCTATATATTTTCCTAATTAGGATGATTACAAAATAAACTTGTAATTAATTTTTTTTAAGTCTCATAAGTCCTCAACCAAAGCAAAGCACCTATAGAGATCCAACCACTAGAGAGCTAGTTTTCAATATCTAGAAGCCGCATAAAGATCCAAATCCAACACCTTGCGATTACTTTTTTCTACAAATTGATAGAAAATCTAAGATGGCGCCCTCGAAGATGGACCCATCAATAACACCGTGGAGGAGGTTCTTCACCTTGTAATTGAAGGGATTGAACCATGCAGAGGCCACGCATGTTCGACCCCCATGTTCGGTGCTAATTGATTTCTAAGATGTGAATGTTCACCCTGATGCATATGTGTAGCTATATATGACCATTTGTTATTGTGACAATAAATTATATTATTTGTGATATTGTGTTTAAATAATACTTATATTTGTATTTTCAAATATATTTCAAAACTAGGCATATGTGCACAAGTGTGGAAGAACTCTCATTAAAGTGAGGACACTTTTAATGTGCTTATCACCCCACTTAGCATAAACGGAATTTGGCTAAAGGTTAGTATCAAATAATGCATATTTTATAAATAATATTTTCACTATTCTTAGGTTATAGAAATATTTTACTTGAAAATAATGTATACTATTGCTATTCAATTTATACATATTTTAGTATTAAAAATGCATACTTTATGATTATATTATTAATAATATTTTAGTTTTAAATAAGGTATGTTCTTATTTATTAATATATTTAAAATAATGAATTTGTGTGGAAGTGCAAAGGAAGTCCATTGTATAGAGAAAGCTTTTAATGTGTAGTTCATCACTTTGGCACTAAAGGATTTTAATGCTAATAATCTAGTATTAATCGTTGATTTTGTTGTTCACAATAGAACCAAAGAAAACATTGGAATATATGTTATTGTTGCTATTATTTTAGTGATCCGTATTTCTTCCAATATTTATTCCCCACATGTTATCTAGACATTCTTCAACTAGTTTCCCACACATAGTTTGTACTCCATACATAGTAAAGCCCACAAAATTCATGATATACAATATATGATTTGAAATTTGTAAAAGTATCTTAAAAAATAACATTAAAGAAATTTATTGCTATAATTGCAAGAAATAATATTTTGTTTGAGGAAGCTTTCAATGCGCGAATCACCACTTATCAACAAAAAGGCTTATCTTGCTAATATTTTAATATTAAATAACACATATTTGCTCAATCATATTCACCATGCATAGATTCTTTATAATATTTTACCGGAAAATAATGCATACTATTATTCAATGGATTATATATTTTAGTATTAAAAACACATATTTTATGCTTATATTATTAATAATATTTTAGTTTTAAATAATATATATGTTCATATTTGTGAACATGTTTCGTAGCAGTATTTGTGTGGAAGTACAAAGGAAGTCCATTGTGCGTAGAAGGCTTTCAATGTTATTACCACACTTGACACCAAAGGATTTTATTGCTAAAATTTAGTATTAAAAAATGTATATTTTCTGCTCGCAATATGACCAAACACTACACTAATAAGACAATTTGATAATATTTTAGTGGAATTTATCTTGTCCAATTTTTTTCCGCATACGCTATATCCGGACACTTGCTCAACTATTTTCATGTACATAGTTCGTAATCTACACAAGAGTTTTCCTAATGAAACATCATCATATTCCGCAGTTATCCCCGCACATACTAAGACCTTCGTAAATATTTATGCGATATATGATCTTGGAATTACAAATTATATTTTCACAATGTAATATTAAGTGAAGTTTTGTTCGGGAAATCGACAAACATATCCCATATTCTACATAGTCAAAGTCATACGGAAAACATAATACTAGATTAACATTAATATTTTAACATATTAAATTCCTTATACACCACTACATTATATTACATACCCACCCACCTTCACAAAGATTCATAGCTTTAAAATGAAATTACATATAATTTTCTCCTCGTTATACTACATACTCCTATGTGCTCGCTCAACGAAAGGTAATAATATTCTCGATTCTCACACACATATATGGTTCTTTGTAAACATTCATATGATAATATATGATGTGGAAATTTATGTAATTATTTCCGTATTTTTTTCTCTTACATAGGTTGTAGTACACATAAACCACCTACTGAATACTTTTTCAAAGAAGAAAATAATGTTTATATAGCATTAGGGCACAAATTCTTTTGTTATATCATATTCATTTTTCCCATATACATTTTCATTAGTGGTTCATAAAAATGATCAAAAATATATTTACATTTTGCTTTCTTCAAAATTTTCTAACATCCTATCATTTGATATGTTCTCCAGACATAACACTACCTAAATACAAAATGAATCGCAAGTATCATGATTTATCCTTTGATCTTTTGTAATATTTCCCTCCTAGTCATGTATTAAAAAAAGTAGAAAACTATACCTTAACTAAATTTTACCTACCTTCCGCACCATGACCATTTCCGTTGTAGAGCTATAGGTACATCTCCCAAAAATTCCATTAAATCCTTTCTTTGACAATTTGTCTTACTTCCATACTTAATAACACCATTCAATCAATAATTGACTTTTGAAATTGTTATTAATTGAATTAATTGAAATTTCCTAACTACACACTTTATTTATTGTTCATTAGTAGGCGTATGCATTGCTAATGCTTCTACTTCCATACATCCATCCTTGTCACATGTTCCACACAATGTTCGTTTCAAGATAAGAAATGCTCCGTAAACTATTTTTTTTCTCTTGAGAAAAATTGATAATTACGATAAAGGTACTTAATTTTTTTTATTTATTATAAACTAATTAATTAAATTCACAATTTCAAAAAGGTTTCATTGAAAATTCAATCTATGTATATGAATGCACACGAATATATCCAACTTTACATTATTTCATTGCATTAAAATATTAAACATAAAATCGTGATTTTGAAATATTTGAAATATTAAAATTAAGGTTTATTCTCAAAATTAATAAAAAATATAAATATTTGAATATTTGGTTATGATTTTGAAAGCATTAAAATATTAATCTTAACATATAAATTGTTACTAGTTGAGTTAATCAAAAGAGGAGGTTTATTCAAATCTCTAAACCGCAACACATATAACGCTCATTCTTATTAATAGTTTAATGTTCACATTTTTTTTTCCAATAGTATATTGTCAATACAATTTATTGTGTATTTTGATATCTCGCCCTATGGATTTTATGCAAAAATGCGTAGTCTTAAATTATGCAATGTATCAATCCTTTTAAGCATAAGAACAAATTCACCTTTAAACCTTTACAAACCGACTATGATTTAAGACTTCAACAAAATAATACAACTTATTACAAAAAACTTTTTCATAATCAATCGATTAAAGGTTATGCTCTTCACACATTAGAAGCCTTGTTTATAATTATCCCTTGAAGGCCAGAATATAGGTGGAACTACGACATGCATCGTGGAGGAAGCTTTTGAAGCTTTCATTGTCGAATTTACTCTACACAAAAAAATATTTTTTAAAATATTTGCCTTACTCCAAGTTTTTTTTGTTTTTTTTGTTGGTTCAACCCACGATGATTTTAACTTTTAATCTCGCTTTACATATGACTTCATAACAAGGCGATCACCAATTGAGCTACACCCTATGGGCAGAAAATTTAAAAATTTGAAGAAATGAGAATTTTTTATGTTTCATAGAAAATGAATTGTTCTCATGTTTCATAAATACAGAACATATATGTATCAATACAATAAAAATGCTCAAATCATAAGTCTCAGAATATTAAATAATATAATCACAATAACAATAATAATATCAAGTTTCAAATTTCAATCATCATAGCTATAGTTTAAATAAATAAACATAATATGCATCAAATATCGATGCTATAAAATATCTAAATATACTAAATGATATTGTATACTAAAACAAATAATTAATTAATTCTAAATTTGTGGAAACCAATTTCAATCGCACAATAACATGAACAAGAAAGAGAAATAATTTCAATTGCACAACAAAAATATGTATCTCGGGGGAAATCCTCACCTAAAAACCCTTCTCTATCTTCTTATATTAGTAATAAAGTCAATAATACAGTAATACAATGCTATTTCCTTCTTGGAGAATCCCCACTATCTCTCACCGTCTACACTTATTCTTTAGTAATTTTGGTCCAATAATTAGCCCAAAACTTGCACCGATTGACCATCCTGGCTTGCCTTTGCCTAACTAGCCTTGATCATGCATTTTTAACATATTTTATTTCCTTCTATTAATTAGAAATCCACTAATTGATCGACAATACATCCATGGTTTCCTAATAACCTCATGCATGACTTGTACAATTTTCTGCACTATACACCTTTTAGCTTTCTCTCCTTTAACTCCAATCTCAATCACATTCCTTACAATTAAATATGCAATAAATATTTATAGAAAATTATCAATTATTTGATTGATCACTCAATGGGAATTAAATCTAATGCTTAATTCATCATAGACCTATCAATAGTACCATTCATCGCGCTAGAACTAGTTAACCGATTTTAACTACAAATAATTGAGTTAACTAATTAAACTAAAAATAAACTACAATCGACCCCTAAAAACTTAGGTGAACTCTACCTCTCTATTTTGACCTCAACACGAATCGAATTAAGCTAGTATCCCACTAATTAACTCTGCATAAGCTATCATGTGATGTGGAATTACAATTTACTTCTAATTCAATTAAGAGAAAAAAATTAAATTAGATTCCTCTTTGATGCCATTTTCAATATTTCTTGTTGCTAGCATTTTCAACACTCCCTCTAAACAAGAAATAAATTCAACTCTATCCCGATCCGTACCTTTGGAATTTCCGCATACAACACTTCTCTAGTGTCATATACGTAACCCCCCGAAACTAAAATAATCTAACCTAAATCAATGATGTATATGTTATGAGAGTCTTTGATCAGCATTATCTACTTTAATGTCGACCGAAACTCATGGATGTTGCCGACTCGCACTATGACATATTCACTACTACCAACTCGCTCGCGCTCCTAGCATATGATCAGAGGCATCTCTAGAGAGGTCACCCTGAGATTCAATCGCATCAAATGCCATTGGTCCATCTTGCTATTGTGTACTATGGGCCCTCGTAGCAAGGTAATGATCTATGAGATAAGACATCTCAATGGACCTTGCCCAAATTTATTCTCTTGAGATTATGGCTTCACATCACCCCCGCCTCTCAACCTGGAGGTATGGTTGCATGTGCTCCCTCTACCCACTTGGCTCAAAATTCCCCCTTGGTGGAGGTCTTTGCTTAACTGTGATGCCTCCACTCTGGTCTCCTCTATTTTCTCCACTAGTAATATCACAACTTTTCTGAGGCTCCATTTTGGAGGTAAATTATGCTCTCTCTAACCACCAAGTCTCTAACCTTTGCCTTGTTCTCAAATCTTTGCATGCATCTTCGACCTCAAGAGCATACAAGTTCTTAACTCGCACATCGATATGTTTCATCCGTCATGGTGACATGTATAAGGAAAACCTTCCCCTTGCTAAATATCACATCATTTTGGCATCAGGAAACTCGCATCCTACACAACGTTCCCGCCATCAATTATTTTTGAAAAAATGATTTAACCAAATATATCTCTCATTTGAACTCGATTCGACCTTTTTATTTTATTTATTTTTATTTGGGTGTTTCTTTCAAGGAATATATACATGCTATTTATTTTTAAAATTTTTTACAAAATCTCGTATCTACTGCAACCCCGCAAAAATTCCCGTTCTCCGATACCATGTAGAAATATCTAACAGATTGAACTCGATCTAGTAATGTACTAAAAATATATTGAATCAATTCTACAAATTGTGAAACCAATTTCGATCGCACAATCACATACAGTCAAGAAAGAAAGAATTTCAATCACACAACAAAATGATGTATCTAGTGGAAAAACTCATCTAAAAACCCCACTATATGCATATTGAATAGGCCAAGAAATGAAAAATACAATACTATTTACCTTCTTGAGAAACCTTTCGCACTAACTATGACCTGCTTCACACCGATCCTAGAAATTTTGGTCCAATACTCTAGCCCAAAAATTGCACTCGATCGACCAACTTGGCTTGCCTCTACCGAACAACCTTGCTCATGCATTCTAATGAATTAGCCCCTATTAAGTAGGAAAATTCAATTTATTGATTGCAGAATACATCCAAAGCTTCCTAATGAGCTCATGAATTGCACAATTTTCTAATTATACAACTTATGTCTCTTTCGCTTTAATCCAATCTCAACCGTAACTTCCTTAGAACCGACATACAACAACTATTTATACAGAGAATTATCTAGACTTTGATCATTGAATGTGAATTAAATCGATTTAATTCATCGACCTATCACTAGTTCATCTATCGCTTAGAACTAGTTAAATATATTTTAACTCAAATAATTACAACTCAAAAATAAACCGCAACCAACCCCTAAACTTAGGTTGAACTCTACATGCCTCTAGTTTGACCTCAACATGAATTGAATGAGCTAACTAAGCATTCCTAACTAAGTTAACTCCTCTGCATAAGCCGGCTATTTGATGTGGAATTACACTTACTTCTAATTTAATTAAGGGAAAAATTAAATTTGAATACCTTTTGATGCCATTTTCAATCGGGTGCTAAGCATTATGAACTTTCATTCTCAATGTGAATTTCTTCTATAAATAATGAAAATTTAATGCTTAGCCTTCATTAGCTCATTCCCTCCATTATTCTAGAATCTTCTCTTTAAGCACTTACTTCGCATCCCCCAAAAGTAAAGACATGATTTTCAATATGAAAAATGAGAGCCACAAAATAAGAAAG
The DNA here is from genome assembly GCA_034641835.2 of Pinus albicaulis. Lineage (NCBI taxonomy): Eukaryota > Viridiplantae > Streptophyta > Pinopsida > Pinales > Pinaceae > Pinus > Pinus albicaulis. The sequence continues at coordinate 100,247 of JAXQQM020079036.1, forward strand.
AAACCGCATTCAACAAGTATAATGTGACATTAGTAAAATTAACAAATCAATATGATTAAATACTAAGAAAAAAACAAATATGCAAAGATTTAAGGACACTTACAATTTTAGAAAGAATATAGGCAAATTGTTTGACTATCAACTGCCTCCTAAATGCATGGCCTTTGAACCAATGTTCTCAACTTATCCCTCAATGAATTCTTTGATTGGTCCCATTGTAACTTCTAGTACCATGCTACTTGAATAATTTCTTTTCGATTTCCATTGCCTCCTCTTTAGCCGAAAGACCAATATAAATTTCTTGTCATTAATACTAACAAATTCAACTACCCATTTGTTAATTTCTTCTAGAGAAAATGAATTATAACATCAAATTTCTCTACCATTGACTATTTTCTCGCTTTTAGTTCAAATGTTAGCATATATTTTGTAATCACTCTCGTGAATTTGGTATAATGGATGGACTGCCTAGATCTTTAACAATTTCCATGGCCTTTAAAAACACATCACTTATTATATTCTCTATTCTCTTACATTCATAAATAATGTTTTCCGTAGGTACTAATTATTTTGGACCATCCAACTTTGATTTTCCTCATTTGATTAACATTTGGAATTTCCTTGTTTTTTGTCCAAATTGTACAAAAATTCAAGCTTTTGACCAAAAGAAAGCAAGCCATTGTTAATGAAAGGTTCTGTTTCCTCGAGTAACATTATTTATGAGGAAATTGACAAATGAGTTGATTTGTTGTGCTAAATATGAACAATCACCGTCATTCATTTTCAATGATTTCTCATCACTAGCATATATTATTGCATTAACGAAGTGTATGCTTCCAATAGATCCATGAGATGTTAGTAGTGGGAATTGGGGATTGTTGAGTCCATGATTCGAAATAAAAGGAACCATATTTAAAGAATTTTCTAGCATCTATGTTGTTTCTTTCAAGCATCGTGTTCTTTGTGTTTCATCCTAGTAGAAACTGCAGCACATTCCCGTTAGCTTCATGCAATTTCAAAATCGTTGCCTGCATGTAACAACCTCGTGTTAAAATTTCATGTAATAAAGGATAATAAAGTCAAAATAATAAGACCAAGGTCATGGGACATGTATTCCAAGATGAATGTTAAAAATGCTATAGTGGGCATCACTTTTGATTTATTTATGGCTAAGGAAATTGAAAAGGAAAATAGGTATTAATTGACATTTAGTGATGAAAAATAAACGAAAATAAGAGAAAAGGGAGATGAAGGGTCATAAATTTGCATGAAGAGGAAAATTGAAGGAAACTAGAGGAAAATGAAGAAAGGTAGAGGCCTAATGATAAACATGCTTCTTAGACCAAATAGATTTTGTTGGTTTAGCTTTTATCAATTCAATTTTGGAGTTCTCTCTATTCTCTCATACTTTTGCACACTTAGAGAATTTTTCGGAAAGCACTCTAGATTGGATAAATGAAATAAAAAGGAAGGACAAGAAGGAAGCAAGGAAGATGATAAATAAGGAAGGAAAGTAAAAACAAAGGAGGTTGATCAAGTGGCTTTAACATGAATAATTTGTAGGTAACAAGCTGTATGTGTGATTTCCCATGAGGCGTGAATGCGTGGAACATGGATTTATGTATTTATCTATTTTCTATCATTTTCATGGTTTTTTTTTTTTTCTCTCTAGTTTGAAAGTGGTTTCAACCTTGCCTTTCCATTTCCTAGATAGCCATGGTGTGATGGGAATTTTTTCTTGGTGGAGCTTAGATTGCCTGAAGGTTTTGCAATGTGAGGTTTCCTAAAGATAATTCCCAAGGGTTTGGGATGGATGTGGTTTAATTTTGGAAACCCTTGAAAAAGTGGGTGGAGACAGAAAATTCCTCAAGGTAATAGTGAAGAAATTTTGAGGCATCTAAGCGAGTTTTGGCCTTGTGATACCTTTGACTAGTTTTATCGAGATCATGGTAGATTGAGGTGGAGGTAGTTTCTAATCTCTCGGGAATACCTAGATGTTTATGTATTAAGACCCCACATTCATGCTTGGAATATGATTAATGTGGGTGATTGGTTGAAAGAGAGATTTGGTTCAACCCAATCTATGGTCGATTGGTACGGAAGTCCCTTTACTTGGCTGGATTTGCATAAGTTAATAAGAGCTATTTTCCTATTGTAATATATGAGAACTTGTTCTTGTTATTATGGTTATTCTCAATATGGTCAATAATTTGGTTATATGTTGGTTATAAGCATATATTTGTAATGTGATCTAGCTATGACTTGTTCGTGGATTTGATAAGTATTTTATGGTTAATGAATGCATGTGATAACAAGTGTTATTTTTTTTATTATTCGAGAGGAATTAGACCTTCATGGTGATTCTCAAATGTTTCGTACTCCTATGATTGCACCTAGAGGTGCTCTACAACCCAATATGAGAGTAGATCTCACTTAAAAACGTAAACATGTAAACATAAACACATAAACATGTAAACACAAACATAAATACAAACATAAAGGTAATGTTTAACATTTAACGTTCACTTAAAAACATAAACATGTAAACATAAACACATAACATGTAAACACAAACCTAAATACAAACATAAAGGTAATGTTTAACATTTAACGTTCAACCCAAAGACGGGGTAGATCTCACATAAAAACACATAAAATGCAAACATGTAAAAACATAAACATGTAAAGGTAAAAATAATGTTTAACATTTAACATTTTAATATACTGTTTAAAAATAAATCTAATTATTTTTATGTATAAACACGATATAAATTTAAAATATAAAGAGGTTTACTAACACTAAAAAAAGAGGTATGGTAAATAAATAAAAATAAAAATAAACTCAATGGTAAATAAACAAACCTATTTTTATACTTCTCTAAAGGTATAGTAAATAAATAAAATATAAATAAACTAAAGGTATGTGGTAAAATAAATAAAACCTCTTTTTATATTTACTCCATAAACCTCTTATATTTAAAGGAAATCACAAAAGGGTTTTATTTTGGTGAAGCCTATTGAAAATACCATTTTAATAATTAAGGGCCAAATACCATATTTATAAAAGAGGTATGGTGAGTAAATAAATATAGTAAAGGTAAATATGTATGATAAATAAATAAGAAAATATCAAATAGGATTAGAAATCAACATCTAATTATATAACAAGCCTATGGGCCAAATACTCATGGTAAATAAAAGAGGTATGGTAAATAAATAAAATATAAATAAACCAGAGGTATGGTAAAAATAAAGCCTCTTTTATATTTACTCCAAAATCCTTTATATTTACAAACACTAAAAAATGTAGATTTTATTTAGGTGAAGCCTATGCCCCAACAATTATGGGCTAAATTATTAATACCATGCAAATAAAACATTATATTAACCCTAATATTACGCTGTACATTCTATTAATATATTATCATCATTATTATTGCTCCTAATATTCATATTAATATATTATAATATTAATATTATTAAATTTAATAAATTTGGATCCCATAGGTCTGTATTTTATATTTACATGCATTGACTATTCATATAAATGTAATGTAAAAGTTTTGTTTAACATTTAACATTTAAAATTTAATCTCCTAAATAAAATATATAAATTTAACACAAACAAAGTCTAGAATTGGTATTTTTGAGGAAGCATCTCATAGTGAAATAATATTTCCAGAGAAAGGATTTCATGAGAAGTGGAAAATAATATTTGTGGGAAATGATTTTAGCATGAACCATTTATTAGATTTTTAGATTGGATTTTATTGTTCACACATTTTATTTTGTTACCTTTTTTTATGAACACTCCATGGATGCTATTCTATGTAATGCATACCTACCACCAAATTAGAATGATTTAATTTGCGCTCTTGGGCTAAACCTTGCTTGAATATGAAACAAAGTGCTTTCAAGAATCTATTTCTAAATGTGTAAAACCAAATTAGATCCATCTTAACTCCCTCATCCAAAGTGCTTTCAAGAATCTATTTCTAAATGTAAAAAAAAAAACTTAGATCCATCTTAACTCCGGGATCCAAATTTCTTTCAAGAATCCATTTATAAATGTAAAACTAACGTAGATTGTAAAAACCTCTTTTTCTAATGCAAAACTTGAGGAAATGTTTGCAATTTCAAGAGATTTGGAACCTCCATGCATGATAGAGAAGCAAAGTTAAGATGGATCTGTTGGTCATATATGCATTCATGACATGTAGCTTACAAAGTTACATGAATATCATGGTTAGGCCTATTTAGGTAAAGTTATTATTCAATTTTTGTATGAATAACATGGTTATTATGCAATTTATCATTTTTAGAAGTTGCTGTGAAATTATGGGTAGTGGTATGGTTTGGCCTAGAAAGGTGGCTCATATATCAAGACCACACCCTCTCGAATTAAATATTTTGGGCTGGCACAGTAGTGAAGGAGGCATGCGTGTGGTTAGAAGGCTATAACCGCACTATTTCTTATCGTGCGTGTAGTTGAGGGCCCATGTTAGTGAAAAAGAAATCCATCTTAGGTTTGGTCCCATGGGGGTGGTTGTTTAGCCCCCGAGTGCCCTATAAGTTGTCGGGGCCACGCTCCCACTTCCATAAATGAATGGAGGTCGAGTCATGTAATAGTAGTCCTTATTCTTATGTTTACCTTGGAATCCCTATGAAATTAGGTAAATGTGGGAGGGGGTGTGTTTGGTCAATTTAGTATGTCCTAAATTGCCGCATTTAATCGGCTAACCGAATCGTAGTCGATGAAGTGCGAAGCATCTATATGTGCAAGATAACCCTTTTCAATTTTTTGTCGTTTATGGTCTTTCTAAGGTGAAATGGAAATTTAAAGTGAAAAACAAGTTTGGTTATAATTGTTCAAGGAAGTGATATCCTATAATGATTTACCAATTCCTAAACTTTAAAAGCAAATTGAAATTACAATGGCTGTGCAGTAAATCATTGAAATGAAAAAGCAGACCTAATGAATCAAAACAAGAAACTAGTGAATATGAAAACTAAACTATTCTTGTCAATCGAATTAATAAAAGAAACTACGCTTATGGAAATTCAAAATTGCAATGAAAGAAATCTAACCGACATATCAATTCATTTTCCACCCTTCATCATTAGACCAGCCTATGACTTATGAAGTAATCATAAACAACTTGTGTAATCGATATTTAATTTGCGCAAAAGTAAACTAATACTAAAACCATACACATATTCAACTTTCACATCACCCAAATTGGCTGGAGGCAATTGAAGATGTCACATGATTCAATATATCTAAGTTTGTTGAAAAGAAACTAATACTAAACTACACACTTCATCATGTACCACCATCACCAAATTTGTATTGAGTAAAACCAAGACGGCGGAGTGTACTAATATATCTAATTTTGCGTATTTAAAGGAAACTAATACTAAACTACACATCTCATCATATGTACCACCATCAAACATCTACAAATTGCATTTCTGAGTCAAGACACTATGAGTAGCTTAATATGTCTAATTTTAATCCATCAATCGAGTAACAAAATCAAGTGTACAAGACAAATCAAGTTAAACAAAGATCGAAAGAAAACTAGCGCCAATAATATCAAGCCATATCATTAGCAAAAATACTATGAAAAATGCCTGGCCGTCCTACCTAAACTCCGCAGGGGCGAAAAATCGATCGTTGATTTAACAATCATAAACATAAAAGACAAAATGAATGCAATGGAAATTACGTAAATGTATGAACAAATAAAACAACTATGAAATATGAACATGTAATGAGTTATGATACAATGATCAAGCAAGAAAATGAAATGAAAAATATATACATTATCATTACTTAACTCCTACTGCTGTGGCCCTTCTACGCACCGTATGATCTTCAAACACCTAATTAAGTTAAGGAACAGAAGCTACATTAAAAGAAAGTCATTACAGTCGTAGACATTAGCTAAGGCAACAGAATCACTACATAACAGTACGACATCAACTTAACAGATATATCAACTAACAACTATCAACTCACATTCACTAACTCACGTATGATGCAAACGCTTTATAGCAATAAATGTAACTGTCAAGTTTATGATAGCAACAAAGACGACCACTAAGGCCAATGGATTTAGGAGTATGGCCATGTTGGAGAACGGATCTATGGAAGGTGGGCGCTTAAATTCAACTCAACTTTGCATTTATTAAGCCGATCAACCTCCGTAAGCTTGGAAACGCCGTATGGATGTTTCTATGCCACGAAATGCAGTCCACCGACATAGAACCTTACGCTGACTTCCACGTGGATGGCTTTGACTGGTGGCTTTCCTTGGACGAATTTATTTGAACCAGGGACACGAACCATGTCCTGTCATTCCTAGCTCCCATATACCTGCTTCGTTGGACACCTCGTAACATTGATTTCACAAAATAGCTGGGTGAGTAGTAGCCGGCCGCGGAAAGTGACAAGCCTACCGTATGAACAAAATCTAAATCAAATAGAAAACACACAAACATAATTAAAAACCATGTATACCCTTTTGCACATGATATTCGACAATTTTGAGGTTTGTGAGTGAAAGAGATATGAAAGTGTATGGAAGAGAGGACAAATTCGGACTCAACATACCCCTCATCATGGAAGGTGTTGCATGTCCTTACAACCAAAATTTTGACACTCTTATTCATCTATGTGCCTTGATACTTCAAACAACACATCTAACCTCTCTTCTCTTCTTCTTTTGGTACCGCCATCATTCGGGTTTCTTCATGAGGCACCCGAATTTACATGTGCTCGCTCAATTTTTATATCTTTTAGCTTCTTATTTTTTTTGCCAAATACCCAAATGTAACATAGTATTGTCAAAAGTGATAATCTGTCCAATGGTTTGCTCTTTGAAAGTGTTTCATTTTCATTTTTATGCCGATTCAAAAAGCCGAAGCTCAAAATCTCCCCGTTTTAATGATCAACCAAGTGATCCCGCAATGTAGGAGGTCAATAGAAAGAGGTGCTTGGACTCCGTGGCGCTCTCCAGGGATTCTATATAGTCATAGACTCTCATTGTTTGGGAGCCATACTTCCTGTCTTTTCTGACCGTCTCAAAATGCCGCAAGGGAGAAATTATGTTCAAAATTTGTCGAGGAGAACTTTCATCAATATTTTAGCAAGAATAAGATGGAGTACGCTCATTGTCCTGATTGGGAGTGAAAGGAGTCGTTCACTAACCGACCGAAATGGACAAGGCTCGGCTTGAGACTGCTCGTATGTCTCTTCACCCAAATCAATGAAATGAGGACCTTTAATTTGTAGGCTTTTCTAGCTTTCCTTTAAGCTCCGTCGCTTCTCCTCACTTGTCAGTACATTACCTTGTTCTGTTTTCTCTCATGGTTTTCTTTTTAGATAGAGATGATCGTTTTGAAAAAATAATCTCGTATAGAATTTGGTGGATTTTCAGAGAAGAAGTTTTATGGACAAATTTCAACAATTTCTTTTTTTCCTTTTGATATTGGGCTTCTTAATTTTGATTTCTTCTTCTTTCTTTTTACCAATCTCTCTTCTCTATCATTTTTCTTCATAGTAATAGTAGAAGTATCTTGGATTTCATCTACCGTTTTCTTCTTCTACTTCTTTTTGCCGTGCTAGTCGCTGGAACTTCCCTTTGTAGGAGCAACTTGGGTTTCAACATCCATTTTTCTTCTTCTACCCTTCTAATTGGATTACCTTCTGTGAATTTCCCCGAGGTTCTTCAAAGAAGTTTCTTACTAAGAATTGTTCCCATGTATCTTTTCTTCTTTTAGCTCCTTTTCAATCAAAATTTTTATAAGCCCATGATGATATAAATGAGGCTCTACATCTCCTAGGTGTTTTTGCACAAATACGCCCATTTTCTTCAAGTTAGCTGAATAGAAATAAGGATTGAGAGTTTGTTGCTAAGGAAATTCATCAATATCCTAGTATGATACATGTACAGAGCCAAAGCGCCTACATGTGATAAATTTCTCAATAATGAGTAATAAAGTGGCCTATCTACTTTATTAGTATGCACCGGGATTCCTCTTTTGAAACAAAGGATATCCATACCTTGATTTTCGTGAGGATTGTTCTCCATGCCTCATCACTAATATTTTTATTTTGACCGTTCTCCTTCCTGCCAAGGTGTCTACAGGGCTGCTATTGATGCTTCATTAACCAAAAAACTTGAGGTCTCCCACTTCTCGCTTCCTCGAGCCATCAAATGATTCGGCAAACGCTTTTGGTAACTTCTCCGTGGTAACTCCCGGAATTTCCGAATAAACGCAGCCATTTAGCTTTTCTCGAACATCTTTGTTGTGGAAATCCCTCTATGAAACTTCGGGTCCTTCCGTTCGCCCTTAATAATTTTCCCATTTTACTTCGTGCTTGCGCTACCGTGAGGTTTTAAGCTGGCGGGAACGATGGAATACACTAGGCCGAGCACAATGTCGTGGGGATGTTATCACAAACGAAATGAGCACTACATACGTAATGGAATAAGACCGTGGGTGAATATACGAGGGAATGAGAGTGAGTAAAAGGAACTAATGGAGTGAAACAGGGAATGAGAATGAGTAGAGTGGAGAGGTTTTGTAAACACGACAAGAGAAACGACAAAGAAGTTAACAAAGCATAATGCATTCACCGTATTTTGAATTTTTGGTGTATCGTGTCATAAATATGAACACGTTTCAATCAATGATTATGGAGCAGCGGCTTGTAAGAGTCCTTTGTCAACTCAAATACGTATCATTATCTCTGTTATTTGAACATGAGTAAGAGTCGGAATTTCAATAATGAAGCCGTTTGTGAATAAAATGCAAGAGGATAACATAGAGATCGTGGAAGGTTACTGACCGTCAATATAATCATTGCGCGTTATGGGTAGAGCTCATAGTTTAGAATTACATAAAAATGTGTCTTTTATACTATTTGAAATAAACTTTATTCATACCTTTGGAATCCTTGTTGCTTTCCCCTTGGTATTCAACTGATTGATCTTCATTAGTGTCTTGAATGTCCCATTGATCCTCTCCCCGCATTTTATTTCATGATTTTTATGAAATAACAACTAATCAGACATTTGTGAGGTCGAGTAGTAGCACTATGAATCGTTCAAGCCGTGAAACTGAGTTACCATGGAATGATGTCACTGCGGAATCGACATAAATTTATTACTTGGTCAAAATAGAAATGAACAAATGACAAATGACCAGGGAAATGGTCATAAAAAATATTTTTATTGATGGAATGGATGAGATGAAGTGGAATGAAGTGAAATGAAATGAAATGAATGAAATGAAGTGAAATGAAATGGAGTGGGTGGTGAGATAAAATGAAATAAAAGACAATTTTTTTTGGAAAATATAGAGTGTCGTGTCCCCGATTTTCACCCCATATTTCTCGTATAAGACCGCCAATCGATGATTGGTTTTCGTGCTTATACCATTTTTTTTTTTTTTTTTTTTTTTTTATTTTAACTTGAAAACAAAACTAGCTTGGTAGAGAAGTGAAGGATTTTTCCACTGTACCGATTGCGTAATCCTTTCTTGAAACAACTTGACAAAATCCTCTTTAGAGAGTGGCTTATGATAAAATTCTCAATCTATGGCCATTCACTAAAAGAGGAGTTTGAAAACTCATCAAATGGTCTTGATTCTTACAGCTCCATTGTTAAAGACCTTTAACATCTCATATGGCCCAAGCCAATGAGTCCAAATTTCCTTGAAAGTCTTTAAACTTGGGAGTCAACAATGCCCAATCTCCTTCTTGAAACTTCTTCTCTTTGATATATTTATTATGCCATTTAGTTCTTTGATATTGAACTAAATCGGTTCTAGACCAGCTTCTTGTCCGATCTCATCTAGCTCATTCAATTGCTCCATTCTATGCTTTTGAGCTTCGATAAGTCCATTCCCAACTGAATCCATCTTGGAAGGTTTCTTGACTTGAACTTCAATGGGGAACAAGACTTCTTTCCCATAAACAAGTTCATAGGGAGAATGTCTTGTTGTATTCCTCCATGTAGTTCTCGTAGGCCCACAAGGCTTCGAAGCCTATCTCGCCCAATCTCTTCTATGTAGATGAATGATGGTGATGATACTTTCAAGAACTTTGTTTTTGACTCCACTTGACCATTTGCTTGTGGACATTTGTAAGGAGTAGATTTTTCTTCGTGCTTGATTTATCTTTCCATCAACTTCTCCACCAAACTTGATGTGAATTGTCTCCTTGACTGCTATACCTCTTCTTGGAACACCAAAGCGAGTAAAAATATCCTCATAAAGAAAATGAACAACCGAATTTTCGCAGCGTATACCAATGCTTTAGCTTCTACCCATTTAGTAACATAACTGCAAACCAATATATACTTCTTTTGCTTCGATGGTGGATTAATCGGTCCAATGAAATCTAAAGCCCATTTTTCAAAGGGTTCAATGAGTAATTGTGTTTGCAATGGCATTTCATTTGAAAGGGTAGGTCACTCTTTGGTACCATCACACCTTTTGACATAATACTATGGTATGTTTGAAGAGAGAAGGCCAATAATATCCCAAGGAAAGGATTTTATAAAGGCCCTTTTGTCCGGAAGTGTCCGCCGCATGGTTCATCATGACATGCCTTAAGAATGTCGCATTTCATCTTCCCCATTAATTTCGATCACAAGATCCGCCTGCTTTTAAAACAATTGCTAGAAATCCATGAATATCTTGAACTTCAATAATTTTTCGTTTTTCTTCTGGAAATAAATGTGAAGGTAGTTTCCAGAACGCCAAATAGTTAGCAATATCTCTGCATAACAAGGGCTCTAATAGTTACCAGTAAACAAATATTCATCAGAAACTTATCTTCTACAGAGAATCTTCTTTTAGTATTTTGAATTCTAGACAAGAAATCGCCTAATGTATTCGCTTTCCCGTCTATCTAACACAATATTGAATTCTGCAAAGTAAAAGCCATCTTGCTTCCTCATTAGTAATGTGTTTGTTCATTAAATATCTATTGCGTAATGGTCAAGTATGAATAAAAGTTTCATAGCCTGCTATGTAATGTCTAAACTTATTAATTGCATGAACAACAACCTAAGAATTCTCCTGCCACAGATAATTCAACTCGTGGGAGTCACCCATCAGGTGTAATAAATGGCATAAGGAATTAAATTTTTTGACCCAACACAAATTAAGAGCCGTATCCGAAGCATCCGTAGAAATATGGAAAGGAAGTTTCAATTGGTCCTCTCAAGATAGGTGCTTCGTATATTCTTTGTTTTCAAAGTTTCAAAGCGGATTGACAATCGTGGATCCCATTTAAATTACGCTCTTTAGAAGCACCTGAAGAGTGATGTTATTTTAAAGTGAAGTTTTCTATAAATCTTCTATAGTAAACTAAAAGAAATCCTAGAAAACTTCTAACATCTCTTTGACAATTTGAATAGGCAACTTCGAGATGACTTCAACTTCTTGATCTATCAACTTTAATTCCATCTCCGAAATATGATGTCTCAAAACAATCCCTTCAAGAACATCATAAAGCATTTTTCATGGCTAATGAAAGGTTTGTTTCTTTACATCTTATGAGAACTTTTTCCAAATTTTTCGAATGCCCTTCAAATGAATTACCATAAACCGTAAAATCATCCATATAAACCTCTACACAATCATGGATCAGATCAGAAAAATTCCTAGCATCGCTTCTTTGAATGTTGTCAAAAGTAATTACATAACCCAAAAGAAGCACTTGAGGTGTGCCTCATGGACAAGTAAATGGTCTTATCTTGATCTTCAAAGCAATTCGGTTTGATTATAGCCACTAAACCATCCAAAAATGAAAAGTACTTTACCCGCTAATGTATCTAATACCTCATCAATAAAAGGCAAAGGAAAGTGATCCTTCAAAGTTATTTTGTTCAACTTCAATCATCGCATACTTCCATTTAATGACATTTTTTTAGTACTATAACCAAAGGAGAAACCTATTGGCTATCCGGAATTGGATAAATGAAGTTTACATTGAGAAGTTTTTGAGCTTTTCACTATCTCCTAAGATTTGGATTCATCCTTCGAGGTTGTCTCGATTGGTCTAACGTTTTCCTCAATATAGATATGATGGATGCAAGTCTTAGGATCAATACCTGCGTCAAGATACTCCTATGCAAATGCAAGAGGAATGTTTGCAGATTCTGCTATCTTTTCTGTTGTGACTTCTCCCGCATGTTTGTTGATATTTAATGTCTTTTTCCGGAAAATTCAAAAACAAAAGATTATCAACTTCTTCCATAGAGTAGCATGACATTTGTCTTGATGATAAATATTCTATGTCGTATTCCAACCGAAATTGTGTGGGGTCATATTCGAAGTTATCTCAAAATTTTCTAATGTGTCTTAATTTGATCATCTCACTAACTTTAAAATGGTAAAAGACAAAGTTGTATAGTGTTCTCATCATCGACCCATTCATTGTCTCCTATTTCCTTCGTGTAATTGCTCATGAGGACAAATTGAATTTCTTTGTCGAATTACCATTAGAAATGTACATGTCTCCGCATCTACAACTAATAAAAGTATCACTGTGGCCACCAAGGTCTTCCTAAGATAATTGGATGTCCTCCCAGATTACTAGAGTCAAATCATAAAGTCTACCTGATATTCAAGAATCTAAGGAGACCGAAATATCTTCTAATACACCATCTGGTTTAATAACCGATTCATAGTTGCAATAAAGTAGGTGTAAAAAAAGAAGGTTAGGAAGTTTTAACTGTCGAGGTCTCGTCTACTCATAATGTTGATAGCAAACTCTAAGTCAATCAATGTGTTTGGAATTTCTATCCCATTTATATGTGTCTTGGACAATTGGACTTCCAGGATCTACACTACTGCATTGGCAATTTTTCCCATCATAATGTCTCGCAATCTTTCCTACCGTGTGGATTCTTCTTGTGTCCTTTAGCTTTTTCCTGGTCTTTGAAACTCAACTCCTTTATGGTTTTCGCTAGAATAGGAATTTCTCGAATGGTTTGTAGCAATGGAATCTTGATACAAACATTCTTCAATTCATCTAGAAAGTCATGTTTAGCAACAAAATTTGTTTTTCCACCCTTATCAATTTGTAGTTCTTCCTAAAAGGAGGTGTAGATGAAGATACAAAGTTGCTCAACTATAGGAGTCAGGATGCTAGCTTTTCTTTTCTTTTTGAATTTTGAATTTTAAGAGATTCTTCCTCGTAACCCTTATTGACTTGAAGAGAGTCCTCCTCGCAGGTATCTTGCTCTTGAATGTCTATAGAAGGTTTTTCTAAAACTCTACCGTATCCGAGTTGTACATCGCTGAGAGGAACAATCATATAGGTAGGAAATTGTTGTCCTTCTACCATATAAGTAGTTTGAGGATTCTTATTGTTAGGATTTGGCAAATGGCCGAGTCGAAGTTGATTTGTCTTCGTTGGTATGGGAGCATGAGTTGAGGATTTGTATTTTGTTGAGAAGGTTGATGTTGTGGAAATGGCAATGAAAGTTGTTGTGGATTTTGGCTTGGAAATTGTGGAGCTTGTTGGTTTTGAAAAGATGGAGGATATTGATAAAATTGAGCAAATCTCCCATAAGGATTTTGCATCCCTTGTACCCATGGTCGATATGAGTTTTGATGTTGGGGCCAAGGCTGTTGCCAAGGAGTCCAATGGTGGGTTTGAAGATTCAGGTTATTAAACCCTTGAGATTGTTGTCCCCGCTAAGGTCTCCTTTTACAAAACAAACAGAGATTCTATTGAATTTGGATCTTCTTGAAAAATGTGCCTTTGAGTTCAGGGATTGAAGGAAAATCCTTGATTTCCATTTTCCGAGCAAATCATACATGTTTCTACAACTTTTGCATCCAAGGGACATTCCTTTAAAGCATGTTTCTTCAGTATTTCTATTAAAAGATGGCTAGCATCTCTAAGCTGTCATTTGTTTTGGATTTTATGCGTCTAGTTGTTCACTAAGACCCCCTAAGATATCAGTTTTAAACTCATCAAGCATATTACCAATCTCTCACTTACTTACTGATCCAATTGCAGATTTGTTAGCCCTAATAAGAGAAGAATCCCTAGGCCCTTTTCCAGCTTTCTTTAGATCTTCCTTGAGAATTGGATACATAGTTCCGTTATATCATGAAATGGGAGTTGAGAAATGTCTCCTTTACCCATCATGTTTAAAATGTCTATCCATTCATCTCTAATGGCTTTAATGAGGGCTTTCAAGGTTTCATTATCTAAGTTGCTCATCTTGATCTTTTCAAGTTGTATTGAAATCTTCACCAAGTCTTCCAAATTCATCTTCTTTGCATCATTTTGAATACCTCTATCCTTATGATTGGTGGGCATACAATAGTCCAAGTATCTATCCAAAAATGTTTGTTTCATATCATTCCAAGTCCCGATAGATTGAGTGGCTAATCCCATTAACCATTTCAAAGCAAACATCCTCTGTGTTGAAGGAAATGCTTTGAGTTTTTGAGAATCTTCCATATAGTCATAAGTTCGGCACACTACTTCAAACTCAAACGTAAATGTTTCGTGATTTTCACTTCGTAATCCATAAAAGAGAGAACAGATGGTGAACATTTTTCATTGTTGCATGAGTTTCCTCATCAACTATAAAATGTGGAATCCAAGAAAATCGTCCCTATTTCTACCATTATTTCCTTCACCATTGTTATCTTCATTATCTCCTCCTCCCCTCTACCTCCACCTCTATTTATTACTCGCTATGATAGTTTCTTTAGAGTCCTTATAGTCCTCTAGTTCTTCTATCAAGGAAGGATGAGAAAGTTTCTTTGTTTTCTAAGTAGGTTTTAGTAGGTGGTGTAGGAGAATCCTCTAATTCAAATGTTTCTTGGCTTCCAAAAATCTTAAGCCTAGGGGTAGATGATGGTGAATCTGGTCTATGCCTTGAAGAAGATGGAGTTGTGAAAATCGAACTCTCGTTTTAGCTATAAACCTTCCCCTAGAATCTCTTGCTCTATGTACGTCATTTTTTTATATTTTTAATAAAAAGTTAAATAATAATTTTCCGATCTTCCGTATCACACCAGGTGCAAGAAGAGAGCATACTTAAGAAATTACTAAACCAATAACTCTCTTTTCCGATCCTCCGTATCACACTAGTGCAAGAGGAGAGCATACTTCAAGAAGTTATCAAGTTTTCCTTCTTTATGATTTTATGTGTTTTTTTTTTAAGAAATTGGCTCAGTTACACTTCATAACGCGCTAAATGTTTGGTCAATTTAGTATGTCCTAAATTGCTGCATTTAATTGTCAACTGGGAATCGTAAGCCGATGAAGTGCGCGCACTATATGTGCAAGATAACCTCTTTTCTATCTTTAATACGTTATGGTCTTCTTCTAAGGTGAAATGGAAATTCTAAAGTGAAAATAAGTTTGGTTATAATTGTCGAAGGAAGTGATATCCCTATAATGATTTACCAATCTCAAACTTTAAAGCAAATTGAAATTACAAGATAAAAGAAAGTAAATCAATAAATGGAAAGTGGCCGTTTAATCTAATGAATCAAAACAAGAAACCAGTGAATATGAAAACTAAACTATTCTTGTCAGCTAACTCAACACAAAAGAAACTACGCTTTATGGAAATTCAAAATTGCAATGAAAGAAATCTAAACGATTACATCAATTCATTTTCTGACCCTTCATCATTAGACCAAATATGACTCTTATGGAAGTAATCATAAACAACTTGTGTAACTGACATTTAATTTGCGTTAAAGTAAACTAATACTAAAACTATACACACATGATTCAACTCTCATCACCCAAATTGGTTTCTGGAGTAATTGAAGATGTCATACATGATTCAATATATCTAAGTTTGCTGAAAGAAACTAATACTAAACTACACTTCATCATGTTCTCAACGATTACCTGGCTTCGAGGAAACCGAAGACGCGATGATACCTTAATATATCTAATTTTAAAGGAATTAATACTAAACTACACATCTCATCATGCAAACCCCTCACCATCACCCAAATTACGGGTTTAGAGGTAATATGTCGAAGACACTATGAGTAGCTTAATATGTCTAATTTTAACTATATCGAATCGATAAACAAAAATCGAAGTGCACAAGACAAACCGAAGTTAAACAAAGATCAAGGAAAGAAAACTAGCAGTTGCATTACCGCTCATATCATTAGCAAAAATACTATGAAAATGCCCCTAGGCCGTCTACCTAAAACCCGCACAAGAAAATCGACTGATTTAACAATCATAAAAAACATAAAAAGATGAATGCAATGGAAATTACAGAATGTATAGAATGTAAATAAAAACAATCATGGTAAATATGAACATGTAATGAGTTATGATACAATGATCAAGCAAAAGAAATGAAATGAAAAATATATACATTAATACATTTAACCCTACTGAAGCAAAAAATCCTCTACGCCACTGTATGATCTTCAAACACGAATTAAGTTATGAAACAGAAGTTTTCACATTAAAAGAAAGTCATTACAGTCAGGTGGTATTACTACTACAAGGGCCGTAATCACCACATAACAGAGTACGACATCAACTTACCGTATATATCAACTAACAACTATCAACTCACATTCACTAACTCTACGTGTGTGACAAACGCTCTTTATAAAGCAATAAATGTAACGTTCGAAGTTTATGATAGCAATGAAGACGCAGACCACTAAGGCCACGGATTTAGAGCATGTCATGTTGGAGAAATCGATCTATGGAAGGTGGGTGCTTAAATTCAACCTGCACTTTGCACTGCATGTCAATTAACCTCCGTAAGCTTGGAAACGGCCGTATGGATGTTTCTATGCCACGAAATGTGAGTCCACTCGACATAGAACTCTGCTGCTGATCAATGGGATGGCTTCTTCTTTGACTGCTGGAAGCTCTAATGAATTTACTTGAACCAACAGTATACCTAACCATGTCCTTGTCATCTCTAGCCCCGCCCATGTGGCTCATTTCCTTCGTTGACACCGTAACATTGATTTCCACAAAATAGTCATGGAAATATAAAGGCCGCGGAAAGTGACAAGTTTCCGCAACCGTATGAACAAATTAAATCAAGAAAACACACAAACATAATTAAACACATAAGAGACTCCTTGTACATGATATTCGACAATTTTGAGGTTTAGGTGAGTGAAAGAGATATGGAAAAGTGTATGGAAGAGAGACAAATTTAGACTCAACAGGTGGTTACAAGGGTGGTATCAAAGCATGGTTCAAATAATTAGATCGATGGGATAGGTACATGTCATTATGCATGCATTTTCATGGTTATGGTTGTTGTGAATGAGGTCATTGTATGCAATTATTTTTATCATGCATGATGTCGACATATTGATATGATTATCTACATATATGTATCATGCTAATGATTTATTTGGTAGACGTATAGCCTTAAAATTCACTAAGGTATGTTGATTATGTTTATATTTGGTTATATGAAATCGTATATTTACAAGAATAAGAGGATCATAAATGACTACCGTAATGGTGGATTATAGTTCACAAGACTCTCCTTATAGATCGATGAGAAACTAGGAGATGAGTACTCTCGTGACATAAAGGGGTATACCTTGAGAAGTTTAAAGGTAGAAATCAAAAATTTTCAAGGTGGATAATGAAAAAATAATTTAGTCACAAGAAAGTCTTTAGGAAAAGAAAAAGGTATAAATGCAAACTTATCCTTTGAGTTTATCATATTTTCAGAGATAGGGAAAGCCACGATTAATTATGTATAAGAGTACAAGACTAATGGGGCATATGGTAGCAGATTCCGACGTTGCATAGGTCATATAGGGGATGACATAGTAAGATATGGTAGGTTCTTGGTTACACCTCGACAGAGATGAAGTGGTTGTGGGTTCTATTCTAGCTAGGTTCGACTGGAGAGTGAGGGGATATTTTCCAAAAATTTCAATAAAGTGAAGCATCCTACATTCTATGGAGAGTTGAAGAAACCAGACGATGCAAAGGCATGGTTCCTTGGGGTGAAGAAGTTATTTGAGATGAATGACTATACAAAGAAAAAGAATACCATGATAGATATTTTCGGCTCAATGGAAAAGCAAACATCTAGTGGGAAGATGTGAAGCGGTCATAGGCATCAGGATAGATGAGTTGAGTTGGCATGAGTTCAAATGACTCTTCAGAAGAAGTACTCATTCAATAGGTACTAGGATAGAAAGGCCAAGGAGTTACATGAGCTTAATAGGATCTATGACAGATGAGGACTACAATAACCAGCCCCGGCTTTGTTGAGGTATGTGCCTGACCAAGGATGATACAATTTAAGGTTCATCAATGGTTTTCCATTATAGGATTCAGGATCAAATTGAGTATGATGAACCTTGGTCATTGGAAGAAGTCATTGGAAATTTGAAGCACTATTAATATAAATTTAGAGGTATAAGTCTGAGCCTAAGTGAGATTGGAAAGGAATGACAAGACTAAAAGGAAAGTGGCCACCTAATCGAGCAAGACCTCAAGATGTAGGTGAGAAGAAAATGTTGATCCTCTAATAATTTTAATGGTAGAGAAGGGACATGGACCTCACCTAGAGAGAAACAAATAAGGATAGTGGTAGAGAACCGCTGTTGGATTTGCGTAAAATATCATCACAATAAAGTCATGGTACCAGGGTTGAAGACCTAAAAATCAAGTAAAGGCTTGCGAGGCACATATAGTTGGAGATGTTGAAAATCATTCCTCTAATTTATGCAACATTTATAATAATCACGTCGATCAAAATGATTCCATTATTGAGATTAAAGGTAATCTATGTGATGAGGTTCATGGAAAATACTAAGGATACAAATTTATCTCAACGAACATTACCAATCTCCCTAGTCCATAATATGCAATCTTTAAATGTGTGGTGATATTTTTGTAAAAATATTTAACTTTCTAAGAGTTTTATATAGTCTTTATATGAAATTTTGACGTTTTTTAAGGTAGAATAATTATATACTATACATTTTTTACAAACATTTTCGGTAAAAATAGAGATTATTGAATCCATTTTTGGAAAAAGCATGGAAAATTAGCCCACCTTCAAATATTAGCCCCAAAATTTTCCCCGATGAAGTTGTTTCCATTTTTATTGTTCCCCCGGATCTAATTATAATTATATTAATCATGACCTAGTGGAGAAGTGTGGTTTGAGAAAAGAAGTGCATGTAGAGTCTTGTTGGTGAAGTTGGCTTCAGGAACTAAGAAAAGAGTTCAACATTGAGTAAGAGCTTCGCATTCGAGTTGAATGTTATGCCTAATCAACACCATATAAATGGGCTTCCATTGGATTATACAACATGCTTCCGGGTATGGATTAGTTGTACCTTCATAGGACTAAGGTGGATTTTTATGAGAAGGCTTTTGAGTGCTTGATAGATAGAGAAGAGACATTGTAGGGGAAGAAGCCTACATCGTGATAGTTACAATTGAAAAGGTAAATAGTTGCAAGAAAGGGTGTGTAATGTTCACAATGCATGTTTCCAATGACAAGTACAGGATGTTTAGATGCAAACAAATTGAAGAGGTATCCAGCTTTTGTAGTAGTTTTAGGATGTATTTCAAATGTATTTTTTAGAGTTTTCTCCTCATTGTGGAAGTGGATTTCTATTGAGTTGGTACCGTGTCAAATCAACATCAAGGAACCTAAGGTGATAAGCACTCCAAATAGTGAACCGAAGATGTAGTTGAATAGGATATTATTAACAAGGGATACATTAGGCCAAGCGTGTTTACTTTGGCTCACTAGTGTTTTTTAGACAAAAAGGAGATAATATTAGGTTTTGCATTGCTTACATGCAACTAGATAAGGTGGAACAAGAAATATAAAATTACTTCTTCAAATTGATAACTTGTTTGATTAGTTGAAGGGAGAAGTAACGTGCTCTCTAAGATTGATTTGAGATCGGGTATCATTAGGTATGCATCAAAGAAGAGGAAATAGAGCAATTACCTTGAAATGGACTAGGTGGCATGGGCATTATGAGTTTTTTTGTGGTTCCTTATGGTTTGACTAATGCTCCAATTACTTTCATGTGTTTTTTGAATAGTTTGTTGCATCCTTATCTCGCAAGTTTGTGATAGTATTCATTGATGACATATTGATATATTATAATAATGAGGAAGAGCATACATAACCACTTGGCAACAATATCGAGAATGTTTATAGAGGATTATTGTATGTCAAGCTTAGTAAGTGCAATTTGTTTCAAATGTAATTGCTACTGGGAAATGTTGTTTATAAGGAAGGAATAGTAGTGGATCAAGAAAATATCGTAGCCATCATGAAATGGGAAGCTCATAGAATGTGGATTAGGTCATATCATTCATGGGGTTAACAAAAGTTATTATAGGCATTTCTAATGAAATTTCAATAGCATTTCCTATCCTATTACATCCTTGTAGAGAAAAGGAAAGAAGTTTGAATGGATAGAGGAATGTGTAGCTAGCTTGATAGTTGAAGCAATTTTGCTAAATTCTAGTTCTATTGATTGAGATATAGATATAGAGTTCATGATGTGTACAATTTATAACAAGAGAGGAGACTGGTGGAGTCCTGATGCAAGAGGGACAATTGGTATGCTACGAGTTAAGGAACAAATGAGATCTAGGAGTTATGGACTCATGATATTGAGTTGGTAGGGATAATTCAAGCATTGAAGATGTGGAGGCACTATATTCTTAGTAGGAGGTTTGTTTTGATGAGTGATCATGGTGGGTCGAGATATTTTTTTGACCAACCTAATATGAATGTTAGGTAAGCTATATGGTTGTCCACACTCAAATGAGTTTGACTTTATATCTGTGTAGATTAAGGGTGGAGGATCAGCACAGATTCTCAGAGCAGAAGAGGCACGTAAATCCTCCATTGAAACTATGAGTTCAGATGGGACATATTTGAGGGAACGTATATCACAAGGAGGGAAGCCAGATGATACATACGAATAACTTAAGCAAAAGTTTCAAGAGAAAAGTATAGGTGATTAGGATGTGGATTATCATCTCAAGAAAATTGTTTGGTGAGATTTATGGATAGGATCTATGTGTCAAATAACAATGAACTCAAGAATTTATCTGAGGAATGAGAATTTCTAGCCATATTCGGGTCACTGAGATTAAGTAAGACTTTGACAATTGTGAAGACGTTTATTACTAGCCGAACTTGAAGAAAAAGAGGTTGAGTTTGTTGCGAGATGTTGACCGTTTTCGCAGGTAAAATTAGAGTGTAAGCATTCAGGTGGTTATTGGTACCGATTCTCGACTCTAGAATGAAAATGGGAGATCATTTCCACGGAATTAATTACAAGTTTCAGCGATATTTGTAGCATGATTCCATCATGGTTATGGTTGACAAAGTTAAGTAAGGTAGCTCACTTCATTACGCTTAAGTCTACTAATTTAGCTAGTGAGGTAGCTTATATTTTCACCAGGGAGTTAGTGAGTTTGCAAATACGTTCCTAAGAATATCATAACAAAACTTAAAATATCTCCACATTCACTTCAGGTTTTGGAAGGATTTGTTTACGTGTTTGAGTACAAAGTTGGATTTTATAAAACCTAACATCTCAGATAGATGGAAAGACAAAGAGGTTTAATAGATTCTAGAGAATATGTTGAGGACATGGCTTTATGCATCAACAAAGGATATGGAAGGAGTATATTCCACTCGTATAGGTTTATGACAATAATGGGTATCAAAAGTCCTTGAAGATGAGTCCATTTGAGGCGATTATGGACATATTTGTAATACTACCATCAACTAGAGTGATCCAAAGGAGAAATTTTGATTGGACTAGAAATGTTGGTCGATATGGAACAAGAAATGTAGGATATCAAGAATAATTTAAAGGAAACATAGAAATGCGTATGAGCTATGTAGAGTAATAACAACACATGACATCTAATATTTTCAGTTTGGGAGCATATGTGTATTTGCTCATAAATTCTAAGAAGAGACTCGAGGATTGGTTCATGTTCCATGTTATACCTTATATTCGTTAAAATTTTGAGATCATTGAGAGGATTGAATAGTGGCCTACATATTTGCACTACCTCCAGAGTGAAATTCCATGACATTTTCCATGTTTCATTGCTTAAAATATATGTGAAGAATGATTCAGATTGATTATATCCTATTGTGGTGTTTGGATAGGAATGAGAATTCCAACTAAAATCATCATTAGCCGAATCCAACATATGCTACGAAATATAGAAATTACAAGTTAAAGTGCAAGCTGAAACACTTATCTAATATTATGGGAGATGGAAGTGATAAGATGCAAGATTTGTATTCGACCAATAACAGGAAAAGGATTTTTGTACATGTACATATCTATGTATGGCTGTTATTAATATCATGATGAGTTAGGGTGAATGCTCACAAATAAGCAAAGATAATTGTCAGATACAGACATTTGTCATGTTGGTTTTAATTCTTAGTAGGTTGTTGATTGTAAATGCTACATTGAGATAAGTTATAAAGCTCCATACTAAGTATTTTTTGGTTTCAATGTACTTTTGTCAACAGGTCATAATCGTAGGACAAGAACTCTATTTGGGGAGTGGGGTTGTATATTGTATTCTGTGTTGTACTATGTAATAAAGGATAATACGTGCAAAAGAATAAAACCAAGGTCATGGGACACATATTCCAAGTTTAATGTTGTGAAAAGCACTATAGTGGGCATAATTTTTGTTTTATTTATATTAAGAAATTAGCACAGAGGCATTAATTGGAATTTATTTAAAATGAAGGAAAATAGGATAAAAGGGAGATGAAGGGTCACACCATGAGGAGGAAAATTAAAGTAAAATGAGGAAAATGAAGAAAATAGTCTTCAATGATAAAAAGGATTATGAGGATCAATTCACAACTTTCGCTTAGCTTCTAAATTTTGTATACGGGCCTTTTAACTGAAGCTTCTCTCTATTCTCTTATACTTTTTTCCGCACTTTCAGCATTCTCGAGCACTCTATAATTGGAGAAATGAAAGTAAAATAAGGAAACGAAAAAAAAAAGGAAGAAAGAGGAAAAGTAAGGAAATCAGTGATACAAGGATGGTTGGACTGGCAACCTTCGTCAGGAATATTTTGCAGTAACAGTTGCTTGTATAACTTCCTAGTTGAGGTGTGAATCCGTGGTACATGAATTTTTGCATTTGGTTAATTTTCTCATTGGCAAGGGATGTTTCTATTTTATAGTGGTTTCATCATTACCTTCCATTTGATAATCACTATCAGGATGGGATTATTTTCTTGGTTCAAATTAGATTTCCTAAAAGCTGCTCTTAAAACCAGGTTAAGTGATCTTAGGAAAATTCCCAAAGGTTGTGGGATGGAGGTGGTTTAATTGGGAAGCCCTCAACAGTGGGATGAGACACAAAATTTCCTCAAGATAATGGTGAAGAAACTTTGACGTATCCAATCTTGTTTTGCTTTGTGACTTTTTTAACTAGTTTTGAGAGATCACACTAGCCCAGTGGAGATGGCTTAATAACCAGAAGCCCTAGTTTTTTATGTCTTGAGATCCCACATTCATGCTTGGAATATGGAACGAGGTGATTGGCCGAAAACAATTTCGTTTTCAATGATCGTTATATATTGGGTGGTACACGTAGAAGTCCTCGACTTCGTTTAATTTTTGCATAAGTTAATAAGGGTTAATTTCCTATTGAAATATATGAGAACTTTCTACTTGTTATTATAGTTATTTTATGGTTTTTATATCATGGGAAATAATATGGTTATAGTGTCGTTATACATATATTTGAAATAGGATATAGCTACGAAGTTGTTCAAGATTTGATAAGTATTTGATGGTTAATGAACACATGGGCTAAAAATTATCATTGCAGCTTATTATGAGAGGGAATTAGACCTTCTGTGATTCTTGTGATGTTTTACCCTATGATCAAATATGTAGTCATGACCTATAGATTACATGTTTACCATGTCGATGAAATGACTGCCATTGTTTGGGTCCAAGTAGGGTCGGGTTTTATTCAAGTTTTGTATGAATAGTATGGCTGTTATTCCATTTATCATTTCTAGAAGTTACAAGAAGTTCTAGGAAGTTGTCTATAGGTTGGCCTAGAAAGGTGGCTCAAATCTCGATACTCACACCCTCTTAACCGAATATTTTGGTGATAGTTGCAGGAAGGAGGCTTACATATTGTTGGAGGGCTATAATCACACTCTTTCCTTTATCATGCATGCAATTGTGGGCCTGTGCAAGAAAAACAATCTAACTTATGGTTTTCTCACATGGGGTGGTTCTCTGCCCCTAAGTATCCTATACCTCGAGGGATATTTTTAAGTTGTTAGTATTCAACCCCACTTCCATAAGTGAAGCTTGGAGGCTGGGTCATGCCATAGTAAATTGCCTCATTTTTACCTACAAACGTTGAAATTGGGTAAATGTGGGAGTGGGGCATCAGAATTTGAGCCATATGAAGATTCATTTCTACTATATCATTACATTTTTTACCATGCATCCTTACTTTTTCAATTTTCATTATTTTAACTTTGTTATTGTATCTTGAAAAGAGAGAAATCGATCATTAAAAATTGAAAAATTCTTTGGATTTTTTATTCATTATTTTCTCGTTTTCATTCAAATCACTATTGGCCCAATCACTAGGTAGTGGAATTCCAATCTTCTCATTGATAGTTTCTTGATTTCTTCTGTTTGTAGAGGACTTTTACATTTTTCCAATTGAGGCTTCTTGTTATCTTCGAAAGCTAATAGCCGATCGTGAATCAGCTTGTGCAAATTCGATATCTTTTCATTTTGTTTCACTTGAAGACAAGGGCAAAGAAGTTTCAAATATGAAAACAAAAGATCACACAACTTTTTTTCTTCTTTGTTGCTTAGTTGTCATCGCTAATACTTGATTCTTTAGCAAGTTTCTAATGATGACGTTACTCCTTTCTTCATTATTTCTCAGTCAGTAGACTTTTTCACTTTCACTTGCAACTTTTGTCACCAATCTCTCGCATTTATCGTAATTTTAGATATCCGAAAAATAGACCTTTTGAATCAACGTCTTATGTGCCTTCAACTTATTTTAAATTAAAAAATGCAAAGACCTTACAAAATCTACAACCCGACTTCCATTCCCGATGGTTAATCAACCAATTATAATTTTCTAAAGAAATATTTTTTTTCTTATTTTTATATTCAAATTTAACTTACCAATTGTAATATTGTCTACAAACTTCAACAAAAAATACCTATCCATAACAATCTTTGGAAGAAAAAGCGATTTACCTAAAACCCATAAACTCGAATAACCATATTATTTTATCTTTCTTCATGTATCCCTTTCCCCGTGAGGAAAACTTGTGTCACCGTATATTCGATGGGGTTGTTGCCCAATTATCATGAAAATAGCTCGTTGCATAAAAAATATCTTGAACTATAGAAAAATTTGAAATAACTTGTTATTTCCACAATATGGGATAGTATAATCGCACGGTTCTTTTTCAACAAAATTAGATTGTGGAAACTCATGAAACATGTGACTTGAAACGAGGGTTGTTATCAAACTTCATCATGAAAAACCTATTCCTCTTCTTCAAATGTACTAAATGAAAACATAATTCATTTGAAATAAGTTTAGCTACCGAATACACATTTTTTTATATGAGTAATGGAGAACATAGAGAATGGACCCTGGCACAATGAAGTAGTTTTTAGGATCATAAATGCACATACAACCAATAAAAATATATGGATGATTCTCTAAATAAAGTGATATCTAGAGAGGAAATATCGTGGAACGCTATAATTTGGCAAAGAGAACTCCGTAATATTTTCAAGCCATTTTCCTGCAAGATAATAGAAAATATTTTCATTTATACCCAACTACATATTCGTAACCTATAGCTTCATATTCACTAATGTCTCGGACCCAAATAAATACGCATTCGGTTGATAGTCTAATTGTTTTTCTAAGAATCAAATCAGTATTCGCATAAATAAAGGCTATTTCATCAAATAAAATTCCTCCGGAATGCATGCAACATTCATCATTTTGGTAGACCATATCTTATTGTTGTTATTCTTCCTACACACATAGATTCACATATCGCCGCTATATGTAGTTGAGCATTGAAATCGCGATCATCAATAATGAGAGTTAATAGTATCAACACAATGGCTTCTTTCCTCCCATTTAGATCCAATTTTTGTGGTAAATCCTTTGAATTCTTTTTGTCAATCAAGAATGCTTTCAATGCACTATAGGTATAGATCAATGGTATGCTAAACAAGCACTACTTGTTACTACTTTGTCTATGAAATCCATTCTAAAATCCATTTCCAATATACAAGAATTCATTATATAAACATGCATTTACGACATATAGTAGAAATATTTATTATATAAACCCTTCTACAATTTTTTCCGTGAAAAGTAGAAATTTTGCCTCGATATTTATAAAATTGGCATATTTTGTTTTGAAAACCTAATTATAGTTGTCAAATTGCATGATTTTTTGCTACTAGAGTAATTGCTAGTGCTAAATTATTTTCCTTTTTATGTTTCCAATACATGTTACTATTCTTCCTATGAAATGTGTTTGGCAAAATAAGTATCAATTAAAAACAAAGTAGACGGTCCTAAGAATTAACACAAATAGTTAAAAATCTTGAATTTGAACGTGGGCCTCTCCATGTACGAAACAAATTAAATGTGATTATTTTCTAATAAAGAAAAATAGATTATGGGTTGTCAACAATCACATCCACTCTTATATCGATGCTAGTGTAGAGGTAATCGCATTTACCTTTCCGATTACGTGTTTAATCGTCCATTTCGGCAAATGTGCATCGAATAGTTGTCATTATACAATCTACGAAAATGGTGAAACCACACTTCAGCTACAATGATTTTTTTTGGTGGTTTTGTTTTCTCTTCTTCCTTTCTATTATTAACGTTAAAATTGTGCCTCTTTCCATATGTAGCACAGCCCCGTATTGATTACAATTAATTGCAAAATTTTAGTTATAACATTATTATTATTTATTATTTTTTTGCAATTGGTAAAATTATTATAAAATAATGCTACGAATTAATAAATATCACAAAGGAAACAAGTATTTATATATAGCATGATTTATATAAATATTTAATTCCACATATGCATTTGTTCCTTGCAAATCCTCAAACACAACCACTTCCACATACCTATTTCCATATCTAGTAACATTTAACAAATAGTCATTTACACCATTATTAAAATCTTTATGACTTGCAAATATAAGCTTTAATATGGGTTTCACACAACAAAAAGCTTCCCACAATAATTTTTTTTTCCCTTTTCGTGAGGTCTTATTAAAAATTATTTTCTTAAGCTAACAAACTATATGTCTATATAAATCACTTACAAAATCTGGTTTACAATTGATCTATTGAAAATATATGCAACCTTTTTCACAGTTAAAATATATCTAGTAATCTGTTAAATTATAATTATTATTGTTTATTATTATGATCATATCTTGGTGTAGAGTTTTTGCACTAAGCATCTTCCCCCACATTATGAACTCTTATTTACCTCCGTACAATGAAAACTATGTACAATGAAACACAAATGTGTGCCATTTTCTACTTTTCTACATGCATTCATAAATAAAGACGATCGCAATAGTATAGTAACAATTTCTAGCCCAAAATCCTAAACATTTATCAAAATAGTGAATTACCATATTCAAATGCTATTTACAATTAAGCAATAGATACAACTTCACATGTAAAACATAATATAAGAATTATTGAAATAATCGTAACAAGTTTGAATATTAGAACAAAAATATAAATGAATATTGTAATTATTAATAATTACAAAACATTGGATAATATATAAAAGAACAAGAAGATTGTAACATCGATAATTCAACAATTGTTTTTCAGATAATGGTTCTAGACCAGGTCCATACATCATCCTACGCAAACACTATCTCACAATTATTTGCATAATTAGCAAACATATAAAAAACAATAATAAAAATTCAAATAAGTTATGATGACAAACCATGGTCCAGGAAATAGTTTTTTTACATAAAGAACTTATGAAAATGTCAATATTTTAATTGCAAAGGTGTCCCAATGACAATTGTGATTGTAATCCCCATCAACTCAGTAATCTCCAAAAGTCATTTGCAATGTATACTAAGGAACTACATTCAATAAATTAGAATATCACATCATAACACATACATAATTAAATAGTAAAATGATTTAACAACAAACAAATGTTCAAATGAATTAAAACACATACAATATGAAAATCAAAGTGTGATATTCTTCAACTCTCAAATATTCCCTTGAAATCGATTCTCAGAATCTAATTCTTTCACTTTAGTCAATATGAATTTTTTCATTAGAGAAATGGTTATGTCCCTGCTTAACACGCCATTGAATATCTCCTCCCTAATTTATTTTTATTCTTATTTCATCTCCAAGACCGATAATACTCTTCGTTAACAACAATTAAAGTAATATCCATTTGCTAGTTTTCTCTACACTAAAAATAGGTATATCAATAAATTTTTTGCCTATGATTATTTGAACTTATCCAAATAAACCATCAAATTATACTTTGCAATTAATCTATATTCATATGTAATATATGACCATGAATTATGAATATTTTGGATATACACATCTTCTCTATTTTCTATGTTTCCACACTTAAAAATAATATCTTCCAATGTTTTGATTTTCCAAGAACATGCAACCTTGATATGCTTCATTTGATCAACATCAAGAAGTACTTGTTTATCTCTTTCTATTTACGTTGAATCGTGTCAAAAACATCGTTAAATATCACTTTCAATGGTAATTATATTATCTATCCCCCTAACTCACTTTTGACCAATTTGACAAAATAACTTGTCGCTTTTTAAATGTTGAATAAAAGCAATATCTATAGATTCAATGATACATAATCTTTCATATATCATTAATTATATACAATTTGAATTTGTTCAATATTTACAAGTTTCTCAAACCCTAGGATCCACTAGGTATCACCAATGAAGTCTTCAACAAAGGACCCATGCTTAGAACATTTTCTACCTCTTTCATTTTTTCCTTCAACTTGATTTTATACGATATCATCAACCAAGCAGAATTCACAAGTGCTTCACCACTAGCTGATCCCATTTCATCAACCCAAGAATTGTAGATAAAGACATATACACATTAAATTATATTTGATCAATAACCTTTTTGTTAGAAAGATGTATTATTTAAATCTTCAATCTCTTACCACCCTTGTGTTGGAGCAGGTCCCTGGGGTACATTTTTGAGTAACGTTTTGTATAAATTTTGCATATGTAAAGTAGCAGGTCAATGGGCTTTGGGGTGGGTCAAATTTCTTTTATGCAAATGGTCTATAAGGGTAAACCATGGGCTTAAAACCATGGTTTGAGACCATAGTATCTACGTATAAGATGGATAAATAGATAGATTAAATTAAGTAGAAGTCAACACTCATGTTTTGATATAGGTACGTTTATGCTATGTAATACATGTTGTAAGTCCGGATTGGGTAGAAAGCACTTCGCTTGTTGTGTGCACGGAGACCTAGTCTCGGGTGTGTGCAAAATTGCCGGATGTGTACAAAAGGGTAATTTAAGGGGAAATTCAATAAAATTAACCGTTGGAATCTACTACAAAGATCGGTTTTGGCGAAGCACTTGTGTTATGTATCCGTGTTACCAAGCCATCGTTATTTCTTGAGATCACTTACATTTATGTTATGCTTAATTATATCTACGCGAGTAAATATTTATGCATGAGTATATGTTGATGTATGGAATACATGAGTAAATATACTTAAGTTATTGTGCATTACATAGATCAGGTTTTGTTTTTATAGATTTGCGACTTGGGTTGATCTCGCGATTCTTTGTATATGCATTATCCGTTTCGTGACAAGCCGATATGATAAGTATTATCAGATTTGCACACATCTATTTCCTCATCCGCAACGAGTTCGTTATAAACTTCTATGAAGGTTCTAATAATTTCTTCCTCAAGGTGCGGAAACCCTCGGTTCTAGTACCCCCACGTTTCGGTGAGATCTTTGATCCGTATAGGTGTCATTGTTGAGGCACAAGAGTTGAGGGTTTGTCGTGACCCTGCCACAAAAAATGGTTCAGTTGGAAAAATAAATCCGGGAAAAGACAACTTAATTACCGTTTAAGGGAGGTCTAGTTTGCATTTAATGAGGCCATTTTTCTAGATTTGGAATTGTTTTTTTACATTTATGGAGACACACACATGCATAAGGCCCTAATCGTTGAAGACACGCCACAAATATAAATATGACCTATGGGGTCGCAATGGTTCCCTTTTGTTTTTGTGTGAATTATCTACCTTTCGAGCTTTGTGATTTAAATATTCATTTTCTATGTTTGGTTTAGATCCAAGATTTGAAGAGGAGTTGAGCCGTAGGGGTTACAGAAGCACGGTCCCGCCAAGTATGATAGCTGGGCCACCAAAGAGCAAGATCCCGTTGCACTAGTGGATCCTTCACACGGTCACCAGACACCTATGCCTACAAAGGCGAGACAAGGGGTCATACGTCAGACCCGTAAACCCCTTAGGGAGAAGACTCCGAAGCCGAGCTCCACTAACCGAGCACTAGGAGAGACCCATGGTAAAGCTCCCTAAGACCATTATGAAGGAGGAGAAAGATGTGGTTGAAGTGGCCCCATTCCCACGGTTGCCGACCTATGTCGTACCATGCAAGGTGTCGCCCAAAATTTCGAAAGATATGGACAAATTGGCGTTGAGCATTAACTGCCCTTAATTTCGAAAATGTCCCGTTTAGCAAGATGTTTCCTTTCCAAAGTGTTTCAACTAAAGATGGAGGATTGGGACATCAAAAATGTTGAGAATTTTCCCCGAGCTTGCACTTGAGCTCTATTTAGATCATGTTCCCTATGAGGGTGACTCTCAGGCGCCTTAAGCCGCAACGATGGGTGTTGGGCTTGCACAACATAGGGCTCCTAAACTTATTATGGTCCCACATTGTGCGCAACTCGATAAGTGATATATGTTTGCAATGATTGCTTGCGCCGTCCATGATGAAGACTCGAAGGTTGGGAGAGCACATACTCATAGATTCCATGCACCGATCCATCGATCATCGAACAACTCGACCAAGGCACAACCTAGCAGCGTAATTCGCAGGAAAGGCACAAAAATAAGGTGGTAGAAAACCAAAGCAAAGTACTGCTGTCATGCCATAGCAGAGGATTCAGTGGGGTGAGATCAATGATCCAACCGTTCAATTTAGGATGCCATCTGCCCTGCAAGATGATGAAAGTGTAGACCTATGAGGTTCCTATAATTCATTGCACTTGTAGGACAAGGCGAAAAGGAGTGGATTCTATAATTGGTCTCATTATTTATGCAAAGAGTTTTTCAAAAACATGTGCGAAGCACAAGAGGAGGGGAAAGAACTTTTATTATGCTTGGCTCCTACTACCGATAGCCCTTATTGGTCAAATATCCTGAGGAAACAAAATTTCCGTACATCGAGCCGTAGATGTGCGAAGCCACGCGGTACGCCACATTGGGGAATTCTTCTATCCTTGCGCATCATGGAGAATAAAATATTTTGGGTATTGTTTGATACCTCACTTTTTTAGGCAACAAGTAATCCAAGCCGACATCGTTCGACTCTTTTGTATGAGCAAGACAAGATGACCACCAATTCTAAGGCCACCTCCACAATATTCACATCCGTGCGAAGGGCACATACGAAGGTGTTTGGTATGAATCTCTATCTCATCACTAAGGATGATTTTTTATGCATCACTATAGAGTAGGTTTCAACTTGGTCAGAGCTAGGTGCATCAAATTCTATTCCAACATGCCTACCAAGCTTATGACCGACCTTAAAACTCAGAATACAACAAAAGAGGCCACGCCGACTACAACCAAAGGAGAGATGATTGATCTAGAAATCGCACTGTGAAGAATGGTGCCACACCAAAAGAGACATAGGCCGAGGTCTAAGTTCATACTTCCAAGGGAAAAGCATGGTTCTCATGCCGCATAAGGTTCCGTGAAGAAGAAAAAAGGCTCCAAAGTCACTAGAGATGAGGTATTGATGCCGATCGAGGATGATCTCAACCAAATAGTCGACATGGTCACACCAACCACAGAGGATATGTGGATGAACATGGGAACACAAGACAAGGTCACAAGACAGGAGATATCTGAATTTGTAGAGCTAGTGCCCAAGCGAGCTCCGATCACATAAAGAAGAACAAGTGAGCGTATGCAAGCAAGCGTGCATGCCACTAGCACAACCACCAATAAGCGCTCTACCCGCAACCAAGGATAATCACCTTATTCAAATCCCCGAGCTAAACATCCATGTAGAATCATCCAACAACAGGTACAACTAATAGGTTGTGGTGATATAAATGTGAACTTATCTATTTTTCATGAAGGAAAATTACATATGATCCACATTATGATTGTTGATGAGCTCCAGCTTCCACGGCTCCAGGTTCACAAAACTAGAGTAGATTCAAGTAGCAAAGGCTAAGCACACCAAAACTACAAGGCATCACTTAAGGAAGTATGCTCTAACCGTTGCAGCCTAAACGTGCCGCACTTGAAGGAAACATCAACCAAATGTGTAGTGACATGCCAATGTCTCAAAATTTCCACCGCAACCCCAACATAGAAGTTGGAAGGGTTGTCCACTACATTGAAGGCCTCGCGCGTATATGTTCAAAAACTATCCAGTTTGGTTCGAGCATCAAATTGATGACTTACAATAAATTTGCAAACAGAGACCCCGCTCGTGCGGTGAGCGAAGAGGGCTTCTTATAAAACAAGCAACATGCATTGTTGGCAAAGAAGCTACAAAGTGCAATTAAGTTTTGGACAAGGCCATGGGTGTCTAGAATTTTAGACGAACTATGGTATAGCAAATGCTAATGAGTTGCACATCAAGGAGAAATAGTTTGATATTAGGATGGTGACACTCACCCACATAATTGCACAATGCCTTGTTCGCCTATAGGAAGGTCGAGTGATTTAGACCGAAATCGGTGACGTATGCCGAGGAGAACAATTGACAAGGATGCATCCTTGGGCCGATAAGGCTCTATAACTCAAAAAATTGGATGGTACATCAAG
This sequence comes from Pinus albicaulis, assembly GCA_034641835.2. NCBI lineage: Eukaryota > Viridiplantae > Streptophyta > Pinopsida > Pinales > Pinaceae > Pinus > Pinus albicaulis. Next base: position 133,463 of record JAXQQM020079036.1, read on the forward strand.
ACCCTTTAGCAAGATGCAACGAAGAGATTGAATTGGCCACCGAAGGGCCCACTACCTAGAAGTTGGTTACCAAAGCATGTGTGATGTCACAGAGCCTTGAGATGGTGTCGCCATCAAGACTTCACACGGCGATCCAAGTCAAGATGAAGGAGATGACCCAGCATAGTGATTCTAGAGACAAGCCACATGTTTGTGTTGAGGTTTGTTGAGCTAGAACTACTGTGTATTAATTTTTAGTAAATTTTTGTATAAATTTTGCATCCGCGTTTACGTAAAGGTTGGAGGCTTTAGGTAGGTCAAAGTCCCTATTTTATGTAAATGATATATATAAGAAATGTGGCCTCAAACTATTGTTTTAGACTATATAGTATCTCGCGTGCTACGATGGATAGTAAATAGATATATTGAGTCTAAGTAAGAAGTCAATCACTCATGTTTTGATCTAAGTACGTTTATGCTTCGGATACATTTTGTAAGTCTAGGTTGGGTAGAAATGCTTCCGCTAGCCGTGTGTGCGGAGACCTAGTCCTCGGGCCGTGTGTGGACCCCGTTCGTGAGCGCGGAAGGGTAATTATAAGGGGAAAGTATGTTGTACTAAACCGTTGGAATCTAATACAAAGAATAGTTTTGGCGAAGCACTTGTGTTATGTATCTATGTTATCTTCTAATGTTATTGCTTGAGATCACTTTTACTTCTATTATGATTGATTATATCTATGCGAAAATATTTATGCATGAATATATGTTGACATTAAATACACGAAAATCTACTTAAGTTATTGCACATTACATAGATCCGGTCTCCGTTCTTATATATCCATGAGACGGTTGATCCGTGATTCTTCCGTATATGACAATTATCCGTGTCTATGACAAGCCTATATGATAAGTATTGTTTGTATTTGCGCACATTTTTTTTCGATCTGCAACGAGTTTTGTTATATACCTATTTAGGGATACGTAATCAATTTATTCCTTTGGGTGTAGAAACCCGTCCAACACCCCCCATACTACTTTGGGTGAGACTTTGATCCGTGTATGTGATTGGCGAAAAGGCCAATAGTTGGAGGTTTTTTTGGTTGCGTGATAAACTATGAACCTAGGTTAGGACTCTAAAGCTAATAAATGGTTCTATTGAATAGTAAATATGAAAAGACAATTCATCGTTTAAGGGAGCATCTAGGTTGCATTTAATGAGGGATTTTTCTAGATTTGGAACCGTTTATTACTTATGGAGAAACATTAATGCATAAGGGATGATTGAAGATGCTTAAACCTATAAATATTGAAATATTGGGTCACAATAGTTCCTTTTCTGTGGTTAATTTTTTCCTTATGTCCGTGATTTTGCATAGTATTCATTTTCATGTTCGGTTTTGGATTTGTGATTTGAGGAGGCGTTGCGCTGTAGGGTTTTGCTGCGTTGCCTTGGTTAAGTATACAAGCAGGTGCCGCAGAGGATCCTATCGCGCTCGGTCACTGCAGAAAAAAAAAATACGAAGAAGGGCCGACACTAGGACCCAGAACTTTCCTCAGGGAGAAAGACCCGAAAGCCACACTCATCAAGTAACCAAGTGCCGAAGAGACCCGGGCGCAGCTCCTTGAGACCATTATGGAGGAGGAGGAGGATGTGGTTAAAGTGGCCCCATTCTCATGGTTGCTAACCTATGTCGCACCGCACAAGGCGTCAACCAAAATTATGAAATATATGACAATGTGTGTTTTCCAGCATTAACATGCCTCTAATTCCCGAAAATGTCCTTGTTAAAAGCGATGAGACAGCCAAAGTGTCGCAACTCAAGGATGGAGGATTGGGACATCATAGATGTTGAGAAGTTTGCGCTTGTGCCCGAGCACTATTTAGATCATGTGCCTTATGAGGTCTATTCTCCTTGAGCCGCAATGATGGGTCATAGGCCTCCACAAGGCAAGGCTCCTAAACTTATTAAAAGTCCAACATTTTGGGGATAACTCGATAAATGATATCTCAGGCGCCCAATTTCTTGCGCTTGTGCATGATGAAGCACTGGCCGGGGAGAACACATACCTATAGATGTCGCGCCGATCCATCTAAATCAATCGGGTATGCATGATCAATGTGTAGATCCCATATGGTAGACTTTGTAGGAAAGGCACAAGAAAATAAGGTGGCAAACAAAATCAAAAGCAAATTACCAAGTGTCATGCCATAGCAAGAGGATTCATAGTAAGTGATCATGATCCAACCGTTCAATTGTGGGATACTCATCTTGGCCTGAAATATGATACGAAAGTGTATAATTAAGGAGGTTCCAAGTGCAAGTCAGCTGTATTTGTGTGACATTGTGAAAATTAGTGATCTATAATAGGTCTCAGTTGTTTATGCAAAGATTTTTTGGAAAACGTACGAATCACAAGAGAGGGAAAACACTTTTATTATGCTTGGCCTTCTCGATAGCCTTTATTGGCTGAATACCCTAGAGGAAATACATTTAAATTAAGTCAAGTAGAGGTAAAGCCGCAAGGTATGCTACATTATGGAATTCTTCTGTCTCACATATCATGGAGAATAAAATATTTTGGGTTGTTCGATGCTCACTTTTTAGAAGTGAAATCTAAGCCGAGGCTATATTTGACCTTTTGTATGATTAGTACAAGATGATCTCATTTTTAAGGCCACTTTCCACAATATTCACATCCATGCGAAGGGTATAGTTGAAGGTGTTTGTTATGAATTTCCTATCTCATCACTATGACAATTTTTCCGCAGTCATCAAGAGAGTGGCCACCATCTTAGTTGATCCAGCATCAAATTCTATTCCAAATATGCTTCACAAAGACTTGAAAATTATATTACGTAATAACCAAGAAGAAAATGTTAAAAGAGGCTACTAATCCCAACAATCAGATGATTGATCTGAAACCGCACTTGAGAAGAATTATGTCGTACTCAAAAGAGACAAATGCGTAGGTGGAAATTCAAACTTCCAAGGGAACAAAGCATGGTTCTTAGGGTCGTAGAAGGTCTCCAGAAGAAGCGCAAAGGCTCCAAAGTCACCGGACACGATGTCTTGACGTCGATCGATGATGATCTCAACCAAATAGTCGACACGGTCACAACAACTCGTTGAGGATATGTGAACATAAATGTAAACAAGAGTACAAGGTCGCGCTTGATTAAGTATAACTTGGAATTTTCGAGCTCAAAGTTCAAGCGAGCATTTCGAAGCGAGCTAGATGCAGTGAGCATGACACATCGTTGTGCGCCCACTAATAAAGTCCTACTCGAGAACTGGGACAATACGATTCAAATCATTGAGCCTACCATCCATGTAGAATCACCACCTCGACGCATGCAAGTAAGAGGTTGTAGGATATAAATGTTAACTTATCTATTTTGTATGAGGCTACATATGCTCCACAATTTTGATTGAGTGAGCCCTAGTTCATAGTTTCGTGCTCACACCACTACAAGATTCAGAGTACCAAAGCCAAGAGCACCTAGAAAAAAAAAAACCATGGAGGAAGCATGCCACGTCGTAGAGGCTTAACACACCGCACTTGAAGAAAAATATCAACCAAGTGTGCACACGTGCCTTCAATCCCAACCATCACAGCTCTAACATAGAAGTTGGAAGGGCTGTCAGCGTATTTCGAAGGCTCCCACGCATAAGTTCAAACTTTCGGGCCGAATTCGAGCATTATATTTCTAACTCACGCTAAATTTGCCTATACATACCCCACCATTGGTGCCGAGGAAGAGGGCTTCTTAAGAAAAAAACAAGCAAAAAAGAGACTGATGCAACAACTGGCATAGTGTAGTCAAATTTTGGACAAAGACCATGGGTGTCTCAGACTTGGTTTAGAATGAACCAATGGCAGTACCGTGTAATGAGTTGCACATCAAGGAGCAACAGCTTGTGGGTATCAAGATGGCGATGCCTACCCACTTAATTACATAGCACCTCATCCGCCTACAAATGAGGGCCGAGGGATCCTGCATCAAATCGAGACCTCTCGCGAGGAGAATAGTTTATCGAGATAAGGATGTAGCCATGGGCCAAGGATAGTTCTACAACTATTGAAAACATTGATGAGTACGTCGAAGACCTCTTCAACATGCAATAAGCATTGAATTGGCCACTAAGGGGCCCACTAATGAGAAGTTGGTTACTAAAGCATAGGAGCCACAAGGTTACCGAAGACTTCTCACAAGGCACTCCAAGCGAATATGAAGGAGTCGTATCCCATAGTGACTTCAGATGAGTCACATGTTTGTGTTGGGGGCTTGTTGAAGGGGATCTCAAGAGCTGAGTAAATTTTTGTATAAAGCTGAGAGACGCTGCTGTTGCGTGGAAAGGTCAAGGGCTTGGGGCGAAATGCCTTTCTTATGTAAATGGGCTATATGGTAAATCAGGGTCTTCAAACTATGGTTTGAGACTATAAAGACTGCGTGCCAAGATGGATATAAAGGAGATCGGTATAAGTGCAGTCGATCATTGTGTTTTGACCTGTACATATATGCTTCGTGTTACATTGCTGGTAATTATGGGTTGCAGTAGCGTTCATGAAGCAGGAAGTGAGACTCGGTCCTCGTCAGGGATCATATCAGGTGGAAGATGAAGGTAATTATAAGGGGAAAGTCCGTTGTAATCGAATCGTTGGAATCTAATACAAAGACTAGTTTTGGTGAAGCAATTGTGTTATGTATCTATGTTATCTATTTAATCGTTATTTATTGAGATCACTTTACTTAAAATTATAGTCACAAACTATAATTTTCACAGTTAAAATTATAGTCACAAACTCCACAACAAGGTGTAGGTGCACAAATGGCTCATTTATGGAAAAGGCAAGAATCCCATCCTCGAGGGGTCGTAGCAAAGAACCAGCGTCCCTGGCACTTATCAATGCAGCTTCCTCTAGGGAAGAACTGGGTTGTAAGCCATTATCCAACATCATAAACGATGTGACTAAACCTATCATGAGGCACGTCAAGAAATTCACGCCTAATAGAAGAATTGGAAGAAGAACTCAACATGAAATTTGGAACAATGGAAATTGGACGTGGAAGATTGGCGGCTATCAGGCCGGACCCAAGGCACACCCAAGGCCACGGGCCACCAAATTTAAAAAACTTTGTTCTTGTATTGGTCCATGAAGGGTATGTTGGAGAAATATTTGAAACAAATTTATGGGTATAATGAAGAAAATGCGGTGGATTTTCAAGTACTATAAAAAAATCAACCTCCAGCTTCTAGCCGCAAGGATGGACGACTTCAACGTATTGAAGAGAATATTCCTTATAATGTCCCACAAATAGAGCTAATGATCTATCAATAAAGACCCAACTCAACATATCCAGAGAAGCATTTAATTTTCAATATGCCGATAGTTATGTTGTCATATATTTAGAATACAAAATGAAATACAAAGACAATCAAACTTATTTATCTTGGTTAGAAAGACTTAATATTTTTTTCCACTAGATGGTATATCTCTCGTTAGGTGGCCACGTACTTGGTTTCCCTTAGGGAAAAATTGAGGCCACCTAACTAACTTATATGTGGATGTAAATTATATTTTATATTAATGAAAAAGGAAGGAATTACCAAGATTAGAAAAATCTATCCAAATTTGTGTGATCCCGATTTAGAATGAAATATAATTGTAGAAAATATTCCTTCCTTTTAAAAATGTCGAAAGATCTTATGAGGAGCAAGATATCGCAAGAAATTGGTAGATGAAAATGGACAGTCCCTCTTCACTCGTCGAATTGGAACATTGCATCTTATATCCACAATCCCGGATCAACGATGGTACACTATTTGAGATAATGTAATTTAACAAACTAATTACATTGGACATGCTTACTAATATAATTGATATTGTACTAATGCCATTCAATTTTTTTTGAAATTAGATTCTAGTGATGATGAGTGACCCATCTACCATATTCGAGTGCATCCCACTACAATGTCAACTCGAGAGAAGGCCTCATTAAGAGAAAGACTCGCAGAAAAAGCATACAAATAATGGTTGAATCAACCACCTATTCAATTCCCAATTGCAATAAGATTCACCAATTAGAATGACTACAACAATAGTATTTCTTCATCACAAGTTCACAATGGAGGAAATCAAACAGAGTGTAAGGTATGGAGGATTACTTACAAGATATGACCTGCTGCGTATGAGATGTTGTTAGATGCATTATAGAATGATGAGCTAGGGGATGATGCTCATATCACCGATACCTTATTCGAAAGCCCGAATTATTATTTTAACACCTTCCTTTGGACTTGGAGTCAAGTCAAAGTATACTTAGATAGGGACAACAATTTTTTGGTACAACGTGAAAGACAATTTTGGCACATCGAATGCATGTTTCTAAAATATAAAGAATTTATCGTAAATTCTGCATGTTGAATGCATGTTTTTTGAAAAATATTGAGAATTGACTTGCATGATTGGATTAGTTCCTTATATTTTGTCACACAATCAAAATTAAAAATGGTAGATTTTATGAATGTTAAATATTGACATTGTGCAATTATATTCCCCACCAACTACAAGATATTCAAAGATATGGTTCTTCTAATTATACGTTCTTCAGAGTTATGTAGAGGCAAGGAAATTGTTGACAATGTTGGGTGTTGAGTACATATAATATTATGCATGTCTCAATAATTATATTCTATATAGTGGAGAATATGCATACAAAGAGAAATGTCTAAAAGGTGGGCATAATAGGTATTGTAATTCAAAAAAGGGTAAATCACATGATCCTCTCATAAGAGATTGAGACATGCCTATAATACCAAGGATCTAAAGATTATTTTTCATAGGGATGGCATGCCTCACATGTATGAGTTAGGAGTTATGTGAATACTCAACAGACCAATAGCCATGAAGCATAAGGGGAGGGATACATGGATTAAAAATTCACATGAATTACGACCTCTACAACTCAACATATCCATGGTTGGCGTCAACCCATATTCCCCGAAAAACACCAACTATTATGTTTGGCCTATATTAGTGATCAATAATATCCTCATGTGTTGTCTCTGTGAAGAATGAACATCTTATGTTGGCTCTCATAGTTCCCTAGTAGAATATAACCGAAGAATATGGATGTCTACTTACAACCATTGGTTAAAGAATCAAGGAATTATGGGAAAGGATACATGTGTACGATGTATAAATCCCCATCACAATAGAGAGGAGTTTTTGGTTGTGTGGCATATGTACTTGCACCATACATGATTATCCATGCTTAGGAGTTTTCATAAATTACTTTATTGATTTTTTTTAGTAACAATATTTTTTTATATATTAATTTAATTACATAATTGTCATATCTTTCATATGTCAAAGTAACGTACGGCTCGTATACAATAATTTCCTAGGTCTTGTAACAAAATGGAATCATGGATGTAAATGTTGTGACCTTCTCTAAATTCTAGGTGATCTCAAAGGACTATATTAGTTTGATGTGCTAAGTGTCTTTTCATTATAAAAACATGTACAATTTGTCTCCATTTGTTTTCTTAAGAAATGAGTAATTTAACCATGAAACATAGATGAATTTGTGAGTTTTAAGCATGAAATAAGCCTAAATAACACTGAACAACAATGTATACGTAGAAATAACATCACACATAAGATTTACACAACAAAGCATGCTGGCGCTCACCCCTCCTGGCTATATTTGTCGGGTCCAGCCTCCCAATGGCATGTCCCTCTTTGTAATTATGCTCAAAATTGAAAATAAATGTGTTTAAAAGCCTTTATTAGCTGTTTTCCGTACAAGTACCCAAGAATGCTCAAATTAGTCTAGGATATACTTGTTTCACCCAAATTATTGAAAATTGACCCTCGGCTAAGCTTTTACCCAATATTCCCTAAATCCTCTACTAAATGTGGAGATCGCACTTATCCGTAGTCAAACCGGGCCCATAACTCCAAAATAGGGAGCATGCAAATTTTTTCCAAGCGTACTAACCACCGGCATTAAATTTGATGGTTAGGGTGGGGTGGCCACATACCGACCCCCTTAAACCCCGCGGTCGAGTTAAAAATTCCGTGGAAACTTGAGCGGAACCTGGTGGAGTCCATTAGGGGAATTTTGAGTATAAAATGGGCCTCCTAAGGAAATTATAAAATAATATTGGAAATAATAAAAATAATATTTGATTACATCATCAAATTTTTAAAGGGAAAAAGGAAAACTATTTTTTCAACTCGCATTTTTAACTTATCTCATAGGTTTACTCAAATTTTCAGCCGAAACATTTGGATGCAAAATTTGATTTTCATTCAGAGCAAATTCATGTTTTCTACTTTCAATGGACCTTTCAATTTAAAACTAAGAAAATCGCTAATGAAAAATGTGATCAAGTAAACACATTTTTTCATGTATTTCTCATTTTTTGTGTAGTAGGTCCATCAAAGTATAACATGGGTACTCCTTGATGAAGAATTAAATTTTGCATCCAAAAAGTACTCCCACTTGAAATTTGAGTAAAAAATTAGGGGAGATAAGTTGAAAATATGAGTTGAAAAAGTAGTTTTATTATTTTATTATTTTTTTATTATTTTTACTTTTTTTTACTCCAAAACAGGGAATCATCCCCCGTGGTTGACATCATCATATTGAATACTATTGGTTCTTATAAAGTTTAATTTTGTTGTACATTTTTCTTACGAGGCCAATTTTAGACCTAAAAATTCCCTAATGGGAGTTCCGAACGATTGCGTAAACATTCAACGCAACCGCGCCATGTGAATAGGTTGTAAAGATAGTCAGAGGTTATGGTTTAGTTAGCCATCAATTAACATTTTATGTCGTGGTTAATAAAATTTACATGTGACCACAACTTGCCAACCATTCAACTTTATAACTATGTGAAGGACTTGTAGTGTAAGAAACACTTGGTAGAAGAGATGGTCGAAGGCTTGCGGCGTGCATGGAGGTCACGAGTCAAACCCCTTAATTTATAAAAATTTCACATAACCGTCCAGTGGATATTGCATTCTTCCTCAAGCCGGGCATGTCACCCATCCAACAAGCCACATAAATTCATACATACACAAATCAACAATCCCGCATCCACGTGGCTAAAACATGGTTGGTTTAGGAAACGAAACATTCGGCAGTATTCCATTTTGTTGAATGTACCTACATGTTGACTAGGTCCCAAATATTCATGTCATAAAATTTAGCTGCTTAGAAAATGATTAGAATGCTATATCTCCCTCATACGACATTAGTTTTTCGACTGCTCATGATGTTGAAATCACAACAATGAGATCTACCCTACGCTTAGGTTTGGTACAATTTTGAGCACTTTTAATGGAGAAAATACATGACTTCGACTAATTTTCATTGGGAAGCTGACCCCAAAATCTCTCAATTATTGAATATGAAGATGAGGACTGTGGTCCCCACTCTTCCAAGATTATCCATCAAATTTTCCTAATTTCATTAATTGGAGCTTTTCATGAAACGACAAAATTTTCCTTGATTCCGCGACCATCCATTGTTGTCTTTGACATCTTCATGTTGCACATTTTCTCGAATTTGTTAACAATCTATCTTTGTAGTAAACATCTTGTTTTCTACATTGGTCAATAATAATAGGAAACTTGGAATCTTTCTCACCTTTGCACTCGTCCTTATGTATGCATTTATAGTTTCTTTGTCTTGAACTTGTGCTTTTTCCACTTGACCAAGTTTCTTTGCTACTGTACTCATGCCTTTAAACCTACATTGAACATTTGTGAAACCTGGTGGCCTTCTTTGCCAAGCTTCTTTGTCCTCTTGAACTTTGCAACTTCTTGCATTGACACCTTTTTCAACATCAACACCAATGTTGACTCAAGCAATTGCTTATCATCTTCTTTCAAGGACAACCTGCTTTAGCCTAAAACAACTCATTACATATATCAAGATTTCCATTTATATGATGTAAAAATATCTTTGTTTTATCATCATCAATGTCAATTTTTTCTGTATTGACTAGCCTCTTCATTTTCCGTATTTACTAAAGAAGTATCTAGTTTCTTGATATTTCGCTAACATAGTCCTTGTCATCTTTGAATAAATGGCTTGTTCTGGCGGAGAAGGAAGATTGCTTTCCTTATCATATAAGTAAGGACTACCCAACAACATACCCGTAATGTCAAGAGAACCACGTCATTCAATAATGAAATGTGCAAATATTGCAACCACAATATGCACTCAAACCTCCTAGAATTTGTATCCTTACAAACTAAACTGGCAGATATGGTTTTGGATGTGGAATGGTCTCAATATTAAGTTTCTTGACAAAGTATTTCCAGATAAATTTTTCAGTGACCCATTGTCAAACAATGTGTCAATCTTGGTATGTTTTGATATGACCTCAAATGAAATGTTTCTGAATTATCTCTTCTTCATTTGGAGCTTGTATGTGACAGCTTGATGCACTAGAACTGGCTTATTTCTTAATTTCTTTTCCCTTCATGTTCTTTAGTCCCATGGCTAATTTTTGTTTCATCTCCCGAATCCGACCCTAAGTCTTTTTCAACTATAGCAATGATTTTTCCTTTCTTTGGTTTTTAAGCTATCTTGTTTCAATTTTAAGGAAGTTTCCAAATAATGGTTCTTTACTGCGGCTAGTTTTAGAACAATTTTTGCAAAAGAATTTCCCCTTCTCTTTCATGATATTTGCATTCCTCTTTTTCTTCCATTTACCTCTAAACTCTTTCCTCATTCTCATCTATGTTTTGTTTTCCCCTTGCCTCCAAGTGTGTGGATTGCACACAAAAATTCATCTTGACTTGTAGGGTTAAACATGAGGATAGTATATCTTAAGTAGGCATGTAAGCCTCCTATATACTTCTGAGCAAAGTGTCTTGATCTGAAAATCTACCCCTAATAAGAGAGCTTCCTCCTAAATTCTTTAAAATTGTACATTTTTTTCAATTGTACAAAATGTTTCAAATTCAAGATGGATTTCTCGTATTAGTTAATGGATAAAAATATTGTTCTATTGTGGTAGTGAAATCACCCATGATAGAATAATATTACGATGCTTCTTGATCTCCTTGTCTTGGTTTCCCACCAAACAAGTCTTGCACCTTCCATTCTCAATGAAGCTAGTTGACGGTATCATCATGAAAAGTTTTGATTCTCAAATAGACCTCCAATTGCCTAATCCAATTATCTAGCTTTTCCGCATTGAATTCACCATTAGACATTGGCAATTCAAACTTAACATCAAGTTTTAGAAAATGAATTTTACCAGTTGTTATTTGACTTGTGTGGCCGATGTACCGAAGATGAAGTAGAGGATGATGAGGATGAAGATGAGGGTGCCGATGATGACTTTCCATCAGTTTCCATTTCCTCCATTTCATTCTTTGATTTATCTTCATCATTTTGACCTCCCCGATAATCCCCGTCCTTCCCTTGTGAAGTTTGTAATTTTCTTCTTCTAGTTTCTCATTCCTTTCGATAAAGGACTCTAACCATCAAAGTCAAGTCAAGAAATGATTGTGACACTTTTTCTTCTCGTTGGGACCCATCTTCATGGATTTCTTTCTTCCTATGGAGGCATGCTTGATGTTGCTTCGCTTCTTTTGGAGGTGAACTCGGGTGGTGGAGAATGTGGAAATCTTGCCCTCCTTTGTCAGTTCACTTTGAGACCCTCTTGTTTCCACCAATTTGCCTTCCTCTCTGGTGTTTGAGCCTAGTAAGCATGTGAACACTTGCAAACAATTAAACAAACAAATATTTGCACACAACAATACTAGAGAATAAAATCTAGCTCGATGAATGTGTACCGATCTAAAAGGAATGTATTAGTTTTCTATGCGTCTTTTCAATTATAAAACATGTAAAATTTGCTCTATTTTTTTGTTTAAGGAATGAGTAATTTAAGCATGAAACATAGATGAATTTGTGAGTTATAAGCATGAAAATAAGCCTAAATAACACTTAACAATAGTGTATAATAGAGAAATAAAATCACACATAAGATTTACACAAGAGGCATGATGAAGCAAACACCCGTCTTGGGCTACATTAATGGGTCCAAGCCCCAATGGCATGTCCATGCTCAAAATTGAAAATACATGTGGTTACAAGCCTCCAATGGTTATTTTCCAGCACTGAAGCAGTTCAAAAATGCTCAAATTAGTCTAGATAGACTCTTGTTTCACCAAATTTTTTTGAAAATTGACTCATGCTTTTTCCCCAATATTCCTAGAAATCCCAATTAAATGGAGATCATGACGATCCGTAGTTAAAACTAGCCCATAACTCCGAAAATAGGGAGCGCGTTAAAATTTTCCACCGCACTAACCACCGGAATTAAATTTGATGGTTAGTGGTCATGGCCACATGCCGACCCCTTAAACCCCGCAACAGTTAAACATTCCATGAAAATCTTTGGAGCGGAACCCGATGGAGTCGAGTTCGAACGTTGCATAAATGTTAAAAAAAAAACCGCACCATGTGTATAGGTTGTAAAGACCGCCGGAGGTTATGGTTTGCCACGCGGTTCAAGATTTTCCATCGCGGTTAGTAACATTTACCATGTGACTCGCATTGGTTAGTCGCCATGTGGTTGGGACCACCAAGAGCCCCCCCCCCCCCCCCCCCGCCCCCCCCCCCCCCCCCCCCCCCAACTTTACAACCATTCAACTTTATAACTATACGTAGAACCTATAGTGTAAGAAACACTTGCAGAAGAGTTTGTCGAAGGCTCGTTGGCGCACATGGGAGGTCACGGTTGAAACCCTTAGACCCCAAATTTTTTACATACTGTCCAGGGACACATGAAGCCTTTCGCCAGCCATGTCACCCATACAACGAGTCACATAAATTTTTACATACCCAAATCAATGATCCGAAGAGGCCACGTATCTAAACTCCGGTTGGATTAGGAAAGCAAGAGTATCTTAATATTCCATTTTTAACACTGTACCTACATAATCGGGCATCCCAACGACTACTATCACATAATTTTAATCGTTTGGAAAACGACCGTAACGTGATAGCTCCCTCATACGAGAATCGCGTTTTCGAATCGTTCATGGTGCCGTAATTTCAATGATGAGATCTACCTCGTCACCTAAGCCCGGGTACAATTTTTTGAGCACTTTGGGCCTCTGAGCAAAATACATGATCTCTCGATCACTAGGTGGTCCCACTACACCCATGAAAGTCAAGCATGGCAGCTCTAGGGTATTCCTCAGAATATTACCCTCATAGAAGAAAAGAATCATTTTAGTAGGTAAACCAAAGAGAACCCAAAGGCCTACAATATTGACACCAACCAAATGGCTTAGAGAATATGAGAGAGAGAAGGATAATGATAGAGGAATGTTTGATTCAAATCGGGAGCCTCTTTGTTCGATGATCCAAAATATTTGACACCTATGTTAAGAAATTACCCATTAGGATGAAAATAAAATGTCTTTAGTGAGCTCCCATTGGGATCATCTCAAGATTTTCCACTTACTAGACTTTATGTACATATTTAAAATTTTTTCATTTTCACTATGAGGCACATATTCTTTTCAATAAAATAAACCTAACATGAGGGACATGCTTTCCCCTAAGTGTGGTGGCTCACTTAGAATAATAGAAAGAAATATATCTAACATTTTCCTTAAAATGAATAAGATAAAGGAGATAAACTCTTACTTGTGGACTGCTCACTTTCCTCGCTCCCTCTCGTCACTTTCGTCAGCCTCAATCCAACTTAACTCACTTGATTGATACCTCGCCATGGAAAACATAAGACTTAAAAACATGAAGGTAATACGATCTATTCAAGTTAAACATATTGAATCGAATAAATTCATAAATACACATATAAAATCATTGACACGTGCATTAGGAAAGGAACATATGTATTTATTATGAAGTAGAAGGAAGATTACAACCATTGATCGATTCGCTTATCACCCATTCAATTAGAGTCCCATCCTCATCACATCCATCATCAACAACTAAAACATCACAATACATGGTAAATACTCAAGATTTGATATCTCACCAACATAACTCTACTTAACACAAATTATTGCTCCTCTCGTGCATTATGTTCAAGATCTATTTATAAGTAGATGAGGGTGGTTTGATATCTCACCAACATAACTCTACTTAACACAAATTATTGCTCCTTCCGTGCATTATGTTCGTTGATATATTTATAAGTAGATGAGGTGGTTTGACATAAATGAATCATTGAATGTATCTCCTAAAATGGATGAAGAGGTTTCCTTATTCACGAGAATAGGAGGATAATAGGTTTAATGACTTCATGGGTTCGAAATTCAAGGCTATTAGATGAGGTGAAAGTTGGAATAGCTTCTAGAAGTCATTAGAAGTTGGGAATATTCCCGTAATCCAACAGAAAAATTCTCTCCATACGAGCCCAACGCATCTAAAGTGGGCCTAGATCCTCTCGCAACGCAACCTTGCTTAGAGCAGATGATCTACAAATAAGTTAAGCAACTATCTAGGGGTATTGTTGGCTCAATGGGGCACTTAGTCAGCATCTAAGAAGTGAAAATTTCATGAAGGAATACCATCAATATTATGACTTGTTTAGGCATGTAGAAACTAATTTAGAGTATGATATACCGTAATTAATACTGACCAGAGCTTTGGGATGATGCCAAAATCGACCATACAATTTGCCCTAAATAATGAAGTAAAAAATGATAATGTTGGAGATTTTCTACGTATGTGATGAGGAGGAATCAAGATGCCAACGACGGTATCAATTACAATACATTACATCATGATATCTATTCATCTTGTTCATGAATTAATGTAGGAGTGCATATCCTATACTCAGCATTACAAACTATCATAACATAAAAATCGCTTCAATGCATATATACTAATTTACAGACATATATTGTCTACACATATAGAACCATGATATGATGACCATTTATAATGAACATCAGATAGATGATTGGGCACTTTTCCAATCACAATTGAGTTTAGATGAAACTAGATTTGAGGTCTTCTATCTCGCTCACTAAATCGATTAGCGCATTTAATATAACCATGAAAATATATGATTCAAGTCAACATATGGAAAGACACCATATGATTACCAATCAATGATGTGAGGCTTTACTAGATAAAGCGGAGAAGCCACCATTATGATAATGGCTATCAAGGTACGTAATATATTCTGCATGGTGTGAATAGATGATTTGATGTTGGAACAATTGGCAGCAAAGTATTTTGACTGAAGTCCTCGTGATGTCAACTCAAGTATGAAGTGAGGAACTCCGCCATCGATGTAAGAAAGCTCCAAGATATCGAAAGGTTATTTCCTTAGTCAACTTCCCGTATGATAAGCCGATGTCGACAGGAAGCGACTTCATCGCAAGAGCACATTGATGCTCCCCCATCAACGACATGAAACATGAGTAATGATTTTGGAGACGTATTATGATAAATGAAGCAATGCCGTGATGTTATGAAATGAAGGTTTATGAGTATTACAAAGGATGAGGAATAATCGAGGATTCTCTGAACATATCGCCGACACCGAATGAATTGGAAGCATTTGACCCAAAACCTAAGTGATGGATGGTAATATATACCATAGGTATGATATATTTTCAAGCATATTACCCAACCTAAAAATCACGAAGATGAAGTGAATGTGTGATGCTCAAGAACGACTTTCAACCATAAAGTAAGTTTTTTTCCGTTTCAATTTTCCTCAATCATTGTCAATTAACAATTTCTTATTTTTTTAACAATATTGAGGAGGATAACATATGCTTGATGTATAATTCCACCCTTCCGGTGAATCCATCGCTATTTGATGCTTTATCAAGTCTAGCAAAGGTGAAACCTCGATCTTGTCATGATGGACAAGTTTGTCACTATTTGATGTTTTAATGAGTCTAACTACGTTGAGAACTCTATCCTTTTCATGTTTAGAGAGTTTGAAAAAGGGACTAAAAGGAAACTTCACAAGTTATTTTCGTATAATAGTCCCTCGATTCGAAAAGCATAAATAATATCTCGAGAGAACCTCCTAGCCATGTTTAGCTAAGGTTTTCATTTTTCGTAATCATAATCTATCTCAAGCCTAGAAAAGGTTAAACTTATACTAAGTAGATTCCATTTCAATTCCTTTAACGAGACGAAAAAGACAAGCGCTCGAAAATATTTTCATATTTTGAGAGTCCGAAAAGAGTTAAAAGAGAACTCCGTAGTTCGTTTTTCACATTTAAAAAAGCGCGAAAAAAGAGATAAAGTGCGCTTTAAATCCATTTTTCAAGTACATCAAAGATTGAAAAAGAGGATAAAAGTGTTCTTTGAATTCATTTTCATTCCCTTTTAACAAAGCTCCTCGAAAAAGAGATAAATCAGGTTGTGGTTATTATCGTATTTGCCGACAGTATGACTAACTCATTAAGCACCGCTTGTAAAATCAAGCCAAAGAAACATCAAATGGATTAAAATACCCATTACAGTAAAATGGGTAAAAAACCATAGTCATTTCATTAAATATCCATAATTTAATAAAAAGACTATTAAATTAAGAAATTACTTAAGAAATTTTTACCATTTCCACTCCAATTACATTTGAATTTCGTGCTTTGAGCCTATTTTTACCCTCGAACTTCAGTATGTTTACGATAGATTCTCGTGATCATTTCTCGTGTTGTCCTGGACTGCAGAAGATCTTACCCTCCTTCTATTAATTGCATTCTTTTTCGCTTCTTGCACATTTTTTAGGTTTTTAAATTTTAGGTTAAATATACACTTAGGGATATAACACCCTTGAATGTCAAGAAGTGTGTTGCGTAATGAAAGAGTTCATTGTAATATCCCTAAAATGGGATCGCTAGCAAGGCATACCCGAAAAACACATTTTTAAAGAATGTATGCTATAGCAACCAAGATCAGCTCCTGGATCCCTGGGGATCTAATAATCTAAGTGTAGAATTTGAATAATAGCTGAATTATTCACCGAGATGATCCCTACACACTATTTAAGTCATGCATAATACATAACCTCTTCTGCAATTGATCATCAATATGCGGAAATAGAAAGCAGTCGCATGCGCTCATTAAAACATAATCAAGCACACATATCAACACAGTATGTAATGGGGAAAGAAATAGCTGAAAACCCCCAACAATCTGTATTATATAATGATATAGAACATGTAACAATACATAGCACAAAGCTCTCACAGCTCTCAGCACTATCTCACATGCTACACACAAACTAGTATAGAAAGTGAACAAGTCACAGGTTCAAATCTCCTCCACAAGTCTGCCTGCCTCTACTGCGCAATCCAAGTTGATTAATGATGAGATCCAAGTTCAAATCCCACTAGCTCCAACTGCGCAATCCTCATTGGCAATCTCCATCAATGTGTGTGCAAATCTCATGCACAGCCAATAGTCACAACTGATAGTAGACTCACCCTTTCACCCACCTCCAACACTGGTCTCCACTGAACTGTCCATGCATTGCAGTTAACTGATGTGTTCTTTAGTTGATTTATGAGTTAATAATTAGTGAATTAATTAATAATTAATTCACACCACTCATCACTAGTGTATTTGACAGTTAGACTAAATACAACTAGTTCAACTAAGTTAAACCGAACACAACTCCACCGACTGTCTCATCAACTCCACCAAACTCTGCCACATGAGTTCTAACTGAAGTCAACCATGCAATAGCTCAACTAACCCTTAGGAAAAGCATATTTCCTTCTGTCAACTACATGTGCCACATCCAAGCATCAAACTGAAGTGCTCCAAGAGGATAAGATAATGTTTATAGTCTAAATATTATTAAGGGTTAATAATATTTGACTGTTTTATTTTTAGCTCGGCAGTCTAAAAATAGAAACCGCCCAATGTCTAAAAATAGAGGTCCATCTATTTTTACCAACTCGACCAATCATCCATAAATAGCATCCTTCAACTCATAGACCATGATCCATATGTCTAAAAATAGACATAGTCTAAAAATAGACTTTGCGCCAAAAATAGCCTGCGGGCCCACTTAGTGAAGGCGACTTCATTTCACTAAGCTCCATGATCTTGTTGCATTTTCAACACTCCCTCTCAACAAGATATGGATTATCTGCAACCCCTATCCTGCCTCTGTGGAATTCGAATTTGCTCCTGGTGAGCGCCTTCGTTAAGATGTCAGCGTCCTGATCCTCCGTGGGAATATATGAAAGTAACATGATTCTCCGCTGCACACAATCTCTGATATGATGGTACCTGATGTCGATGTGTTTAGATCTATCATGAAACACTGTATTAGCCAAGATTTTAATGCAACTCTGGTTATCACAATAAATCACAGTAGGCTCCAAATGTGACCCGAACAACCCGACCAGAATCTTCCTCATCTAAATAGCCTCGCATGCAGCCAAGCTTGCTACCATATACTCGGCCTCTGCGGAACTGAGTGCCACGGATCTCTGCTTCCTGCTGTACCAGGAAACTGCTGTCGACCCGATACTGAAGATCCCTCGAGATGTGCTCTTTCGGTCCGTTGCACTCCCTGCCCAATCTGCATCCGTGAAGCCACATAGCTTCACCTCATCCTCCTGTCTGTACCACAGACCATATCCCGATGTGCCTCTAAGATAACGCAATACATGCTTGCCTGCCTTCCAGAAGATCTTGGTAGGCTTAACCATAGCTCACATAGCTTCACCTCATCCTCCTGTCTGTACCACAAGCCATATCCCGATGTGCCTCTAAGATAACGCAATAAATGCTTGCCTGCCTTCTAGAAGAGGTTGGTAGGCTTAACCATAGCTTGCGAAAGCTGGTTAACATCATAACATATATCGGGTCGTGTATTTACCAGATACATAAGCGACCCCAGCAAATGTCGATAAACAGTGGCATCCACTACCTCCGCTGAAGTAGCATCCTCCTTCCTCCAACCTCCAGGAAGAGGAGTATCAACAGGCTTGCAACCATGCATGCTGAACTTCTCCAATATTTCTCGGGCATACTTACCCTGAGAAACAAACAGTCCATCACTGCGCTGCCAAATTTCCAATCCCAAGAAATAATGAAGGAGGCCCAAGTCCGTCATCTCAAACTCTCTTGCAAGATCCTCCTTGCATGAAAGTATCAACAGCTCATCACCCGTCAAAATCAGATCATCTACATACAGTACAATGATCAACAACTTCCCCTCCACCACAATCTGGTACAGGTTAGGATCCGCCTCACTCTTGGAGAATCCAAGTTCGGTGAAATAAATGTCTATCCGTGTGTACCAAGCATGAGGTGCTTGTTTCAACCCATACAATGCTCTCTTGAGTCTGCACACATGCGACTCACTGCTGAATATTTCGAAACCTTCGGGCTGCTCTATGTACACCTCCTCCTCAATGACTCCGTTGAGGAACGCAGTCTTCACATCCATCTGATGGATGTGCCACCCCATCTGCGTTGAGAGAGCTAGGATCGTCCGTATGGAAGAGTACCTTGCGACAGGTGCAAAGGTCTCCTCATAATTGATCCCCTCTATCTGTGAGAAGCCTCGAGCAACAAATCTTGCCTTGTACTTCTCCACACTCCCGTCAGCCGCCTGCTTCACTTTGTAGATCCATCACGAACCCACCACTGATTTCCCCTCCGGTCGCGGGACAATATCCCATGCACTGTTTCTGACAATAGAATCATACTCTTCCACCATGGCATCTACCCATGCGGGGTCCTCCACAGCTTCCTCGAAAGAGGATGGTTCTGTCACGACACATTTTCTCACAAGAGCCATGTATCCAGTGTACCGGTCCGGTGACTGTGTCTGTCTTCGCTGTGCTATAGGTGGTCCTACAATCTTCTCTGCATCTTGAGCTAGTCGCTCAGCTTCTGTAGTGCGCTTGCGCCCTCTGATGGTTGGCGCTGCATGAGTGGTCTCTTCCACTCCATGAACTTCCTCTTGTGGCTAATCCACATCCTGAAGCTCATCCTTAGGAACTAATAGCTCCTCATCTGCATGCAAGTGTGGCTTCCTCTCAAGCGAACACTTCATGGCTTTCTCCTCCTGAAATTTGATATCCCGTCGCACAACAGTCTTGCGACTGTCTGGCAAATACACACGATAGTTGTGGGGTGTATCAGTGTACCCCAAAAATATTCCAACCTTTGGGGTCGGATCCAGCTTCTTTCTAGCATCCTTCGTCACATGCAAGTAGACAGGTGAACCAAAAATCCTCAAATGGGAAATATCAGGTCTCTTACCAGAAAACACCTCCTCCGGTGTACTCATGCCAAGTATCTTGTGAGGACAACGGTTCTGCACATATACTACAGTATTGCATGCCTCCGCCCGCAAGTGAAGGGGTAGGCCCTGATCATGCAACATCGCCCGTGTAGCACCCATGATCGTTCTGTTCTTCCGCTCAACAACCCCATTCTGCTGTGGGTTATGGGGTGCGATGAGATCTCTCTGAATCCCTTCTGCGCGGGAAAATTCCTTGAATTCAGTAGAGATGAATTCACCACCATTGTCGCTCCTAAGAGCCTTCACATGCTTCCCCGATTCCTTCTCAACCAGCGCCTTGAACTCACAGAACTTTGAGTATGTCTCGCTCTTCTTCTGCATGAAGAAGATCCAACACTTCCAAGAAAAATCATCAACAAAGATCACATAGTACTTGTGCTTTGCTGTCGAAGCTACTGAGAAAGGTCCACACACGTCTGTGTGAATTCTCTCAAGGATCGTCGTGGCGCGACTATCCTTCTCGTGAAAGGTGGCTTTCACAAATTTTCCCAAGGTACACCCTTTGCACTGATCTGACTGCGCAAGAGTGCCCTTAGGAAGCCCAGTAGAAATCTGCTGCAGTATCTTCAAAGCTCCATGGTGAAGGTGGCCCAATATCCGGTGCCACAGCTCGCCATCATCCTGGCTCACCACTCCTTCTGCCTTGCATGCCATTGCTGCACAGCCATCTACTTGCAATTGATAAACGTTCTTGACTCGAACCCCTATCTTCCGGATTTCTCCAGTTGTCTTACTGCACAGGAAAGCCTTTCCCTCGCTGAAGACAACATCATATCCCTTGTCTTCTAACATCGCCACAGAGATAAGATTCTTCTTCAATCCTGAAACATGCATCACTTCCTTCAATACGAAGGGTTTACCAGACTCCCTCTCAAAGGAAATGGTACCAATACCGGTCGCACTGTATCTACCATCATCGCCCATCTCGATGTGCACTCCAAGATCTTTCTCATCCAGATCTGAAAACAGATCTCGATCTCCAGTCATGTGAAAAGACGCACCACTGTCCAAGAACCATACTGATCCCATCACACTTGAGACCAAGCATGCGATCAGTGAAAAATCCAGTTCAAACTGCGAGGCTAAGGCCTCTCCCGCTACATATCCAGCAGCTTGCTTATTTTTCTTCTTCTGCGGACAATTTGTGGCATAATGTCCATGTTGGTGATAGTGAAAACATTTCACCTTGGACATGTCTTGCTTCTTGCCTTTCGCACCGGAATGAGAAGCTTTCTTGCTCTTCCCCTTCTTTGCTTTGGCAGTCAAAGCGCAATTTTATTCATCAGATGCCTTTGATGAAGATCCGTCCCTGGTATTCCGCCTTATCTCCTCTTGCACAAGATCCAACCAAAGTCACTCCCATCCTGGCAATTTCTCCCGACCATTGGCAGAATCCTAATAGGCATGCCAACTCTTCAGAAGACCAAGGAGAGCCAAGCTCACCAATTCCTCATCATCAACAGTCAACCTCACACTTCCCAGCCCATCCCTGCATTGGATGAACTTCGTGAGGTACTTGGGCATACTGTCGCCTTTCTCCATCTTTATATGTCTGAGTTTATCCTTGAGCGCCAACTTCCTCTGGTCGCTCTTGCTTTGGAATAAATCTGTCAACGCTTTCCACATCAAGTATGGAGAAAATTTTCCATGCATGTTGGATACAATGTGATCCTTCACACCCTCCAACAAAATCCTTCGACATTTTGCCATCTTCTTTTGCCAAGCCTCAACTTGAGCAGCATCAGTAGGCTTTGGGATCTCAGCATCTATGAACTCCTTCAACCCGTTATCATCTAATACCGCCTCCATCCGGTCCTTCCATGCAACATAATTCGAACTGTCCTCAAGGGCATATTCCAGTCGCAATCCGTTGAAAGACATTTCAACTCTGGCACCTAGAAAACTGTGGCAAATTCGAATTCCAAATTCTGCTGCAAATTAAAATTCCACCAGCTCAAAACTCAATAGCTTCCGATCTGTGAGAACAAATTATTTCTAGCACAGAGATCGACTGTAGGGGAATTTACTGGATATATCACCTTTCAAGGAAAGGATGGATCCAGAGGCTACCTGGCCCGTTACAAACTCTGTCTACCGAAATAATTGTAATCACTGTAATAGATCCGATGATCAATCTCGCTCCGATACCATGTAGAAATTTGAATAATAGCTGAATTATTCACCGAGATTATCCTGATTACACACTATTTAAGCTTCATGCATAATACATAACCTCTTCTACAATTGATCATCAATATGTGGAAATAGAAACAGTCGCATGCGCACATAAAACAATAATCAAGCACACATATCAACACAGTATGTAATGGGGAAAGCAATAGCTGAAAACCCCCAACTATCTGTATATTATAATGATAGAGAACATGTAACAATACATAGCACAAAGCTCTCACAGCTCTCAACACTATCTCACATGCTACACACAAACTAGTATGGAAAGTGAACAAGTCACAGGTTCAAATCTCCTCCACAAGTCTGCCTGCCTCTACTGCGCAATCCAAGTTGATTAATGATGAGATCCAAGTTCGAATCCCACTATCTCCAACTGCGCAATCCTCATTGGCAATCTCCATCAATGTGTGTAGACTCACACCTTTCACCCACCTCTATGCTTGGTCTCAACGGCCCCATCCATGCATTGCGGTTAAGCGATGTGTTATTTAGTTGATTTATGAGTTAATAATTAGTGAATTAATTAATAATTAATTCACACCACTCATCACTAGTGTATTTGTCGGTTAGACTAAATACAACTAGTTCAACTACGTTAAACCGAACACAACTCCTGCTTGTCTCATCGACTCCACCAAACTGCGCCACATGAGTTCTAACCGAAGTCAACCATGCCATAGCTCCACTAAACCCTAAGAATAGCGCAATTCCTTATGTCAGCTGCATGTGCCAAATCTAGGCATCAAACTGAAGTGCTCCAAGAGGATAAGATAATGTTTGGAGTCCAAATATTATTAAGAGCTAATAATATTCGACATATCTATTTTTAGACTGGCAATCTAAAAATAGATTCCGCCCAGTATGTCTAAAAATAGAAGTCCATCTATTTTTTCCGACTTGACCAACCATCCACAAATAGCATCCTGCAACTCATAGATATTGTCCATGTCCAGAAATAGACACAGTCAAAAACTGGACATTCCTTGCCAAAAAAATAGCACATGGTTACTTTGTGGTGGAGCCTTCCTTGCCCGGCTTCCATCATCTTGTTGGACCTTCAGCAGGTGCCGGTATCACTACGGTCGGTGGGCAGTCACTTCATGACTTCACATGATGAGGTTCTTTGTGGCTTTATCTGAGCCAATAAATTGCAATGGAGAACCCTTCATCCACATCTGTTAATGGAAGAGGCGCTCCCCCTCCTCTGGACCCTCGGGATCCTGCCCTTGGAGCTTGGTGGTGGCAACAATGGCACTAGGGTCCACGCCAAATGATCTTCTTCCCTTTGTAATCTCCCTTTTTGGTTACGGATAGGATCGGAACATGCATACGATTCGAGTGCCTTCGATTCAACCTGACAAACTGTTTGGCCGACACTCATTTGTGTTATGAGTGGAAGTATTAGTACATTATAAAATACACACCACTTCCTCGTGTCCTTCTTTGGATTTGTGATGGTGTTCTGAGTCGCCCTGCTTTGGCACTTCCCCCTATTCTGTGGTTTGGGGGCGCCTTTCCCTGGCTTCGAATTCACAGATCCAAAGTCTCGCTTCTTCTGCTTAAATTTCTGCTCGATCTCGGTGGCATAGCGATATTTCGTGCCAAGTAAGGTAATACCGAGGAGATCCATTTCCTCCTGAATGTGTCTTTGCAGACAATTGTGGTAGTTGAGCACCAAATGTATCTCTGAATCTTTAATACCCAACTTTGTGCACAGGGTATGGAACAAATTCGTTAGTTCGTGCACATTTTGATCCCTTTGCTACTATAGAATGGTCCATTGGATGTTCTTGTCCTCATAGCTCCCCACTGGGTAATATTGTTCCTTGATGCCGTCTCGAAACAAATTCCAAGTGGGTGCAGCCAAGAACAAACAGGGTTCCCTCTCGTCCTTTTTATCACAGTAGGTTTCTCACCAGTCTTTGACATGGGGGGCGGATTTGAGGAGTGCAAAAATAATCTTTTCTCGTTCGGAGAAATCATGGACCGAGAAATACCCTTCTATAAAATTCAACCATCTATCTACGTCGTCTGCATCTATCTGACCTTCAAATATATGAATGCCAAATTTTATCATTACCTTGAAGGGAGTTGATGCAGGCGCATCAAAGCTAAATTTTTATTATTACTTTATGTAATTTAGGGGGTAAGATATTTTAATTATTTTTCTCATTTTTAATTAATTAAGAGAGAAAATATAAATGTGAGGATTACTGTAAATATTCCTTAAATAATTAAGGATATGAGTGGAGTTGAATTAGGTAGATAATCTAGGGATGAGGAATTCCATAAACGAGACTTAGTTGATTCCAAAAAAGGATAAATCTAATTTAGATTTTAAGTTGAGATTTGTGTGGAGGAAATTATGGAATGGAATAACTTATATTTATGTATAAATATGTAGCTTGTGAGGGTGAGAAAGAGAGAAAGTGAGGAAGTGAGGAAGTGAGGAATACAGAGAGAGTGAGGAATGGGTTGAGAGCTTTTTGTAAAGGGCCGAGAGCCAAAAGGCCATTCATTGTAATATTTGGCCGAGGATTTCTTCTGTTATTGTACATCAGCATATTTTTTTTTTTA